>PVJD01003364.1:0-165752 GCA_004026545.1 Mormoops blainvillei
GCTGCCGCCCCTCACTCTCCGTCCCCGCCAGACTATCTCCAAGCCAGTCCCGTCCCGTTGGCTTCCCAGGAGTAGTTCTGTTTCCTGTCTAAGGTATAGCTTCCCGTACTTTACAACGTACAAGATCCACCATAGTGCTATCCCACCTGTAAGGAGGTAACTGAATTGCTTAATACCTCCCGATATCTAGGCAGGACTTACTTTCCCTGATTCACACCTGGTTTTAACAGTTTTAATCTCTAATCCACTCTCGGGGTTAATAGCTGTGCTCCTAGACATGGGGGCCGGGGACAAGGCCCGTTACAGCCGCTGCTTCTGTGACAAGACATGAACTTGAAACACCTCTGCTGGCTCTGTAGGTGTGCCTTGTGACCCTAATCAGGTGATAAATTCGGGGCAGGGATTGGCCAGTCCTCAGCTTGGTAGGCTGTTTACTCATTGGGTGACCTTGGGGCTGTCATTCAACCTCCCTGGGCCTCAGTTTCCTGGTCTGTGTAATGGGGACCAAAGGGCCTATTTCTCAAAACCTGTGAGGCTCGCACAGAGGAGAAGGTGGGCGTGCTTGGCAGCCGCAGGTTCTCTGTCAAGTGGGGGGGCACAGCCTCACAGCCCTGCCCGCACCCGCCCCCAGCCCCTCCCGCGGAGTCAAGGCAGGGCCAGCGAGGGCTGCTGGGGGCCCATAGCCTGGAGCCCGGCCGCCGCTCTGTGGGCAGGTCCATGCCCCGTGCTCGGCACCCGGGGTCTGCGTGCTTCCCCGGCCCACCGGCCAAACAGGCAGTGTGGCCTGCCTAGCGCCGCGGGAGCGCCGGGCAGGGCTGCGATCTGCTTTTGTTCTTGCCTCCAACTTCTGGGTCCCCGACTCCAGCCCATCAGCAGTTCCACAGCCGCATTTACCCGGTGCAGACGACGTGCCAAGCACTGTGCCTCCCACCCTTGTCCCTTGGGCTCCCACGACAACCCCTGAGCCAGGGGTTTAGAGACGCGCAAACTGAGCAGCGTAGTCACCCCGCTGCTCAGACAGTAGCTGTCACTCAAACCCAAGTTCTAGCCGCCGGCTCACGATTCTGCTGAAGCTTCTCCAGAAGCCACTTGTCAGGGTTCACGCCCTTCCGCCCGGGTTTACAGAGATGGTGCTGCCCGTGGCCCCGGGCACACCCACAGCTCCTGCCAGCCTCTCTAGCAGCCCGGGCCCTTGGGCTTGGGGAGGACAGCCCATCCCTGCAAGGGAAAGTGGCCCTAAAGGGGTCTTCCTGTGCCACGAACGTCCGTCCCCCACTGTGAGGGCACACACGGGCGCACACGCACCCCCAGTTGCCCGGCCCAGGGCGTCTGCAGAAGCAAGTGTGTACCTGGGCCAGTGGTGGGGGGCCGAGGGGGCAGAGCAGTTTGCTACTGTTTCAATTGGCTGCAGAAAAAGGCCTGTGAGGACAATTCCCAGAGGGGCAGAGTCCCTCGCGTGCTTTTGTTTTGAGGTGGAGTGACAGCTGTTTGACTTCAGCCTGGGGAGCACCCCTGTGGGGGCCGGGAGGCACTCACGGGCACGGATCCCAAGGACTGGGGGGACCAGGCCCCCCGCCCCAGCCCCGCTGAGGGAGAATGCGGGCCCCGTGGGGCACTTGGAGCTGGTGCGAGGCCTCTGGGTGCATTTCCTTTCTACCCCGTGTTTGCTGATGGGGCCCCAAGCAGGGCCCCCCGCCCCCGACCCTTTCATTTCCCTGCAGGTTTTGGGTTTCGCCCATTTTTTCAGGGGCGGCTGCCTGGCCTGGAGGATGAGGAGCTCTGAGCCTCCTGGCTCCCCAGTCTGCCCTCTGCGGCCTCAGTGGCGGCCGGGGTGGGGCAGAGTCAGCGCCCAGGGCCCCTCCCCCCACGCTCCCGTCCCTACCCCTACATGCCAGGGCTGTGGCGGCAGCGTGCTCAGTGACCAGGGCTTGCAGTCTCCTGCCCACACAGACGTTCCACAGAAAAGATGGTCCTTCTCATTTTCTAAGTGAGAACAAACCTGTCACCTGAAGTTCTGATCGATTTCCACAAGAATTGAAGAGACTGAACTGTTTCTGACCAGAATTCACAAGTGACAGACAAGATGTGAGGGGCCGGCCGGCGGGTGCTGAGTGGGAGAGAACGGGTGCAGAGACTCAGGACCGGCTTCCTGTGGCACGGTCTCCACCGCGGACCGGGGGCCCTACGGAGTCCTTCTCAGGTGGAGCGAGCCTGGTGTGTCCCCAGAAAACTCACAAACGGACGGAGAAAGAGAACTGCGCACCAGCCCAGGACAACAGAGAGCCGCTCTGCTCTCACCCCCTGAGACGTGTGCCCAGGCTTCCGCAGTGGTCACTGTCCCCTCCTGGGGTACACGCTGCCAAGAACTACCTTTCTGCCAGCAAAGGGGCCCTTGGGCTGATAAAGCAGGGACTGTGGGAGGAGGGGCTGCTCCTCGGGAGGCCCCCCACTCCTGGGAGGGACCGTGAAGGCGCACTCTCCCGCCTCCCATTGCTGCAGGAGCCCCACCTGCCCCCAGCCCCCTCCGACGGGCCAGAGGCTTAAAAACAGGCCGTTCTTTGCAAGGAGGGCTTAGCCCTCTGCTCTTGGCTCGCCTGAGACTGGGAGCATCCCTGTCCTTCCTCCCCACTTGCCGCTTGCGGTGGGACCGGGAGCGTGTGAGCGGCCACACGCGCAGGGACGCCCGCAGCTCCTGGGCGACCCATGGCCCCTCTGACTTGCATTCCGCCAGCTTCTCTCTCTGCTGCTTCCACCAGTAATCGGGGTGAGAGAGTCAGAGCGCCTGCTCACGCAGGGTGTCAGCACCCCCATCCTTCGGAAGCAGGGAATCCTGGCCTCCTGCCCCTCCCCACCCCCCGCCCCACCTCCGTTCACTCACGTCCAGGGACAGCTCCCTCTGGAGAAGTTTCTTGGTCTCCTTCTCGCAGAAGCTGAGCATGGCTTCCCGGTTGTAGGCGCCCGTGGACAGCTTCTCTGTCTGGTTTCGCTGCCGCAGCCCCGCGGGGATGCTGCTGTCAGGGTCCGCCACGTCCAGCTCCTTCTCAAGCTCCTCCATCTCCTCGGGGGACAGGGTGGACAGCAGGCTGTCAATGTCAGGGTCTTCGCTCACCTGCCGGCGGTACTTGGCTACCTTGGACATCTTGGCAAAGTGGCTGCGGCTCTTGCAGGGGCAGAGGCCGTCCTGGAGGGCCGAGGCGGGGGAGGGACAGGCTGATGTGGATGCAGCGGAGTGGGCTTGGGAGCAAACTGCCCCCCCCCGCCCTGTTGCTGAGGACTGGCTCCTCAGCCCTGCCCGCCGCAGGTGCTGGACTGTCGACTGGGAGCGGCCGCCTCCCGTCGCAGGGCTAGTGGGCCTGGCTGGTCTGCCTAGTGGCCAATAAGACCAGGCAAGTGCCCGGCCCTGAAAGGGGAGGCCAATCACCCAGCGGGGGCGGGTCTGCCTCGCTGTCAGAGCGGTTTGAAACTTGAGGACATTCCAGGGAATCTTGGAGCGTTGTGTGACCAAATTTAGTACAGAGCATTTAGCCTTTTAAAGACAAGGGGGCCACACGATGAGAAAAAGATACAAAAATGCAGAGGCCGGCAGCAGCAGAGCGGAGCCAGAGAGCGCCGGGAGAGCAGGACGGGACCTGGGGTTGGTGCCGGTTCAAGTGCATATTTTACTCCTCACCCGCCCCCCTCCTGCCGCCGCCCCCGACCAGAGCGCGGCCGCCTGGATGTCCTGTGGCCTGCGTGTGGCCCGCTGACCACGTTCTCCTGCGTGTGGCCCTGTGGCGGGGAGCGGGGGCTGCTCCCAGCCATTTACAGCCCCAGGAAACGCATTCCAGTGAGGACCCTGCCCACAGGAGACTGGCACTGAGCACCCGCAGCCTCCCGGGCTTGGGCCACTTTCGGGAGCTGAGAACTGGCTGGCTGTTTAAGGAAGAAAGTGGGCTGTGCCGTCGGGAAAGTCCTAAAGGGCACGAAGCACCCAGGCTCTTGGGAAGAGAGTTCGAGCCTCCCCCACTCCCGGTCGGCTTCTTCCTGTGAGGGTGGGAGCCCGGAGCCCGGAGAGGGCGCCGGCAGGTGGCCGCGCACATCCCAGTCCAGAGCACGACTCCCGCGTCTTTGGGGAAACATAACTCTGGGCTGCTGGGAGGGATCTGTCGCAACAGGTCTGGCGTGTGTCATACAAGGGCCTCCCCCGCTCGCCCATCATGCCCCCGCGCACAGTCACAAGACATTCAATCTCCTGCCCCTCCCTCCTGCCACAAAATCGCTTTCGAGAAGCGCTGGTGTAACCCATCGGGGTAGATGCTTCGATCTTTCCTGGCGTCTTTCCATCCCGAGCCAGGGGCACAGTCACTTGATCAGTGCTTGCTGAGTCCAGGGATCGCCTGGGACAAAGCTTGGCCCTGCATTTCATGCCCGCGGTCCAGCGCCAGCGGAAGGCTGAGGAGCAGCGGGCGCTGACAGGTGGGACCGCGGCGCAGAGGTGAGGAAGGGAGACCTGGGAGGAAGCCTGGGAGAAGGGTGCCGAGCGTCCTGGGTCGCAGGCAGTGTGTCTGGGGTCCGGAAGCATGAATTACTTCGTGTCAGGCCCCGTTCTGAGAGCCAGGGCTGCAACCAAAGACAGAAAGTCAGCGTGGCCCTGCCTTCTTGGTGCTTCCACGCTAACACTGGAGACACCTAAGCAACCGATGACTTCCTGTAAGTCATCAAAGCCTAAAAGTTTGCACAAGGCTGTGCGGAAGCCGCAGGGGAGGCCGGAGAGCACGATGGATTCTCCTAGCGAGAAGCATGTGGGATCGCGCACGTGGAACCTGAAACCAAACCCAACCAACGCGTGGATCTGGAGAATAGGTGGCGGTTTGGGGAGGCCGTGGTGGGGGAGGAACGGGTGACGGGATCCATCGTTGGGTGGTGGACGGTGAACGCGGGGCAGCGTAGACAAACTGACTTACAATGCGCACCTGAATCACTCGTAATCTTAAATAGCAACCGAACACAACAGAAGGCAACGGCGCGGGTTCTGCAGGCCGACAGACCTGCGTCGGCTCCTCCCTTTGCCGTGCACCAGCCTGGCGGCTCGGGCCAGGCTCCTGCTTCCCTGCGGCTCGGCTTCGCCGGCAGTAGGGCGCGAACAGCAGGTGTACCGACCTCGCACGACTGTTACAGACATTAAATTCGGACATCCACGCAAAGCGCTTAGTTGTTATACCCGATATAGCTAAACGCTCGATAATGACCAGCAGTTACTCTCACTGTCTCTACCTGCTCTCATCCCGGCTCCGCTTCTCCCTGCCCCCACCCCCCTCCTCTTTCCCCTTCTGTCCTTCAGGGAAACCGCCCTCAGGACACACCTCCCCGCCACGTTCTCACCTGGCCCTCCGCTCCCCACGCAGCATTGATTCAGGTACTGCTGTGGGCACACGGCACCTGGACACGCACGACGGGAAAGAGATGAGAAAATAACGACGACATGGTTATTGTCTTTTAAATGTATAATCTAATGGGGTGAAAAATCATTATATGGAAAGTCCCAGTGAAGCAGGATGGGTAAGAGCCCGACGGCAGACACGTGAGTTCTGTGGAGAGCTGGCCTGCCGTGGGTTCCGATACGCGGAGCGGGGATGCCCCCGGCACCCCGCACCCCTGCCCCTCCTCAGGCTCCCTCTGGCCCGGAGGAGCTTCCCAGGGGAGGCATCGCCTTCCGGATCTCTGGCTGGGGAGCCGCCTCTGCCAACCTCTCGTTCCCTCTCAGCTGAGAACAGCTCTCTTTCCAGCCTCCATGGACCCTCCTTTCTCAGGGTTTTTGCCCAAAATGTTCACTCCTCCCGAAGAGGAGGCAGGGCCCGACTCTTCCCGAATACCCACCTGCAGCCCCTGCACCGCCTGGTTTCCCTTGTCGTCTTCTGGCTCCGAGTCTCTGCACTAGGGACGCCCTCAAAGATTAGCCCTCAGCTCCCAGGCGGAAAGGGCAGGGCTCAGGCCTCCCAACCACACGTTTCTGCACATAGCCCCCCGTATCTATTCTGCCGCAGGCCCCGCAGCTCCCAGCAGCGGGCCCATCTGGTTTGATCCAGTCTGAAGCCTTCGCTCCCCTGAGCCCCAGGGCTCCCCCCACGGCTCACAGACTCCCAAAGTCTTCCCTCCAAAGGCATCACAGTGGGGACAGTCGATCCAGGAACCCAGGGCCCAGGAGGACGGCCTTCCCCAGCCCCTGCAAGGAGGGGCAAAGCTCATGCAAGCTCAGATTCTACCTCCACCCGAAACGAGTTCATCGTGGGGGTCAAGGGATGCTGGCACGGCCTGCTCCCCAGAGAGAAACACGTGCTGTTGTACTGGAGGGCTGGGGGAGAGACCCCACGCTCCAGCCAGGACATGTGGCCTGTGTGGAGGAAGGCGGGCACCAGGACTTTGTAACTACTGCTTAGAGTGGTTCTCGGTTGTGCTACATGCCCCCAGGAAAGTCACATTTTTCAGGAATATAGGGTGGCAGATAAGGCCACAGGCTCTGGAGTCAAATGACATGGACTCAGATCTGAGGTGTGTGACCTTGAGCACCTTACGGAGCCTCTCTGTGTCTTAGGTAACGGGCAGGGAGGAAGTTACAAGTTCCTGCCTAGAGAAAAACAGTACCTACTGCCCAGGGGTGTGGAAGTATTGCACATACGGACTGCACGGCACGTGCTGCGTGTGGTGCACAGCACCAGATGTGCCGTGGGCGCTCGGTATGTGAGAGCTCTGAGAGGGAGCACAGGCCGAGGAGCGTCCTCCCCAAAGGCTGGAAAGGGGAGTGAAAGGGGCAGAAGAGAGGAGAGATTGCTCCCCGCGCCCCGCCTCCGGCCTGAACCCCCTGCCCTGCAAACAGCCCCAGACACAGAGTGGAGCCACAGGCCCCAGGCTGGCTGTGGGATGAGCCTTACTCGTCGTGACAATCAGGGTTTTCGGTGAGTGGGCCAGGTGGGACTGACTGGGGGTCTGGAGTCACGGTCATGGTCTGTGACCTTCTGGGAGTGGCACCCTCGGGCCCCACAGTCTCAGGGTCCGCAGCCCTCCAAGGCAGAAGAACCACGTCGGGAGGCGCGGAGTCCCGCCCCCCGTGGGGGGCGAGGATTCCTGGTCCTCTCAGTCACTTGGGGTTGATTTTCTAGCACATTCCTCTAAGGTGACATTGATGGAGGTGTCGCGGGGCGGGGGGGGGGGGAGCGATGCCTCCCAGCGACGGAGCCCACGGTGTGGAGGCCATGAACGGCGCTGCGCGGGTCTCCCCTTCCCGATGTTTCTTATATCACTGCCTGCTCTCTAGCCTCTGCGTCGTGGGGATGCCGCGTGCGTGCAGCCCAGCGACAGCGAAGGTGGGGGAGCGGCAGTTCCGCCCGGCGTGGGTCCGGGTGAACGCGGACGGAGGTGGTCCATTTCCTGAGTGCGGCCCAGGCTGCAGCGTCTGAGACCCTCTTCGTCGAGCGCCCCGCGTCGAGCGCCCCTAACTGGGCCGGGCACCTCGCCCGCGCCCGTGGGACCCCCGCCGCGCTCCGGGCACCGGGCCCCAAGGGCCGCGTGTCGTCGCCGAGAGCTTCTCCATCACGTCAAGCTGGGCGGCATCAGTTCCTAGCCCACAGCACTGCGGAGGGGGAACGTATCTGGGGGGCTTGGGGGCCCCAGCGGCGCGGCGCGGGCCGCTCTAGGGCCACCGCGCCTCCGGGCCGGGGAGCACCAGCCCCGCGCCGCCGCCGCCCGCGGCTCCCGCCGCCCCCCTGCCGGCCTCGCGCTGCCGGGCTCCCATTGGCTGCGGCGGGGAGCCGACGAGCCAATCCCCACAGACCGTAAGCCCCGCCTTTGGGATTACTTCCGCTTCCGGGTCAGGCCCCGCCCCGCTCTCCCGGCTTCGCTCGCGCGCCGCAGCCAAGATGGAGGAGTACGCGCGGGAGCCCTGGTGAGTGTGAGCCGCGTCCTCGCCTTGCTCCTGCGCGTCCGCCCTCGCCCCCCTCGGCCTCCGGCTCCGAGGTCGTCGGCGCGGGCGCGGCCACCGCGGGCGGCGCGGGCTGCAGCGGCCCGTCGGCTCCCCGGCGCGGGCCGCCCGTTTCCAGCGCCCCGTGACCTTGCGGTGGACCGGGAGAGGTCCTGGCTTGGGCTCGAAGCGGCCTCGCCCCTGCCCCCAGGCCGGGGCCCGCCGACCTTGGGCGGACCAGTCACTGCCCCGGCTGCCCGCTCCCCGGAAGGGAGGCCGGGTCGCGCGGGTGCCCTTCCCGCGGCGTTCGCGTCGTGATGCGCGTCCGCAGGGCGGAACGTCTCCCACGAGCGGGCGTCGATTTTACCCGGTGGGTCTGGGGGAGCTCCTGTAGGCAGGAACCTCGTTTTCGTGCTCGGAATTCCGGGGCACAAGGAGGCAGAAGTTACCTGGGAGCTGTGCTTTCCGGGGCCGTGAACCGCAGTCGGTTCTGCATTTACTGAGCGAGGGCTCTGTGCGCAGGATTTCGTTAGGTTCGAGGCGGGGAAGCAGGAGTAAGGCGGGCGCCCAGGTCATGGAAAGGGCAGGATTGCTGTCAGAAGTCTCGGGTGGCCCGACTTTAAGGCTTCTGGGCTCGTAAGTCAAAAATCAGACTTCGTTGTTTGGGTTAGTCACCTGTTTCATGGTGTCAGCAGAAACCAAGGTGTCTTCAGGTTATGAAAGTGCCCTCAGTAGCGCTGCCCCCGCCCAGAAACGGGGTGCTGGGTACCTGCTTCAGTACCACCGAGCTCTTTAAAATTTCCTTCTCCGGAGGTGATTATCCCCCGTTCTGGACGGTGCTCAGATACGCAGCCTGCTGTCATCAGTTGCCTTTAGACTCGATGTAATGACACAGGTTGGCAGAAGGGTAAATCGTCTAGCTTTTTTGAGTTAAAGATGTTACAAGAACAGACTCATAGATACAGAGAACAGACAGCTGGCAGAGAGGAGGGGAGTTGGGGGCTGGGTGACAATAGATGAAGGGATTAAGCAAAATAAAAAAAATCTCACAAACAACAGCACAGGGGTAACTGGAGGGGAAGGAAAGTTGGGGGAGGTAGAAGAGGGTAAAGGGGGATAAATGGTGGTGGAAGGAGACTTGACTGGGGGTGGCGAATCCACAGTACAACTCAAGTGATGTGTTATAGAATCGTACGCCTGAAAGCTATTTAAAAAAAAAAGATGTCTCAAGAATAATGAGTTTTCATCCGATTCATTAAGCAGTCTCTTTGCTTTCTCTTGTGTACACATTTTGAAGCAGTGCAGTGAGTGTGTGGTCAGTTTTGCAGTCAAACTCTTTGCTCTTCTGGGCTGCCCTGTCTGGTAAGAGCATTTTCCATCCAGGCTCAAACTCAGCACCTTGTCCCTCCCTCTGCACCCCTCCCCCCACCTTATGCTGCCTGACTTTTTCCAAAACTTTTGCCTTTCAGTTCCCACTGCCTTTCAGTTCCCACTGCCAGGAGGTTACCTGGTGTCCTCAGTGCTTCCTACAGTCGCTTCCTAATTGCTTTCCTGGTCCTCAGTCCTTTTTATAATATCGTAGTGACTGAATCATCCTGAATACTTTCTTTTATCATGTAAAAAAGTCCTTAGCGCTTACGATGCAGTGGAAAGAATTTAGGGGTTTTGCAGTACTGCATTTTGTATTTAAGTTGGTTCTCTAGTTACGCCTTGAGCAAATCACTTAATCTCTGAGCCTTCGTTTATCTGTAAAATGGGGAGGAGACAAATACTCTTGCAAGTTCAAAGGTCAAGTACAGTAGGGAAAATCGCCCACCTTTCCTGAAAATCATAGGCTTCATTTGGGTTACGAGGCACCTGGAACAGCTGGCGTTTAATAAATGAGAACTTGTGACCTTGTGACTCCTGCTGGTTCTCCGCGGGCTCTGCTTGTCCGGCACTTACCGTCTGTTAGACACGTGCCGCAGCCTTGAGTGTAGCCTGTCCCTCGCTGACTGCCCTGGCAGAGCATTTTGATGTGGCTGCACTCTGTCTGGGAACTGGCCGTCTTGCCTGGTTCTGGACGTCCCCCCCTGGAATGCGCCCCGGCCGCTCTCCGCTGCTCTTCACTGATGTTATGATGGTCATTCATTTCAGCTCCAGCGCATTATAAGATCATTTAAAGTGACTGACCCACCACTCAGAGGGAGCCACTGATTCATTTTTCTGTCATTCCTCTGTACTTTCTGCTAATGTCTCTACCACGTAAAAGAAATTGCACTGTTTTCCAAACTTGTTAAGTGCAATCGGGTCGCCTGTAGACCCGTCAGAAGGTCTTGGGTGGGGCCCAGGAGTCTGCATCTCTCACGAGCCCGGGCGGCGTCAGTTGTGCTCTCGGGACCACAGAGGCAGCCCCTGGGCAGCAGGGGCCGCCGCGTCCTGCTGACGGCGGTGTGTGCTGCCTGCCACAGTCCTTCAGGGTGAGGTCCTGGGCTGCATTGTACTGGAAAAGAATATAGTGTATTGACTGCAAGGTTTTCCTGTCTG
Organism: Mormoops blainvillei; assembly: GCA_004026545.1. NCBI lineage: Eukaryota > Metazoa > Chordata > Mammalia > Chiroptera > Mormoopidae > Mormoops > Mormoops blainvillei. The sequence continues at coordinate 10,460 of PVJD01003364.1, forward strand.
GCAAAACCAAAAATTACTCATTATTCAAATTCCCCAGCAGCATGAATACGCTGAATTATATATGAGCAGGTAGGTTGCCCTTAGCTCATGATATAGCATTTGACCCTTGACACTAGGTGAGAGGAAAATCTCGTATTTATAATGGATTGAAAATGAATTTAAGTATTCAGACTTTTTTTATAGATCAGATTCCTAGAATAGTAGTGCTAGCCTACTGGTCAGTTTACTTGGATTTCGGTGTGTTGCATAAGTTAGGGCACTCCGTGTGGAAGTGGGGTTTACAGATTTAACCCCTAGTTATTGGATATTAGCGTAAGCCAGTGTGTGAAATGGATCTGATTCAAACTAAAGTTCTGAATATTGAGTTGAATTTAATAAATCCTGAAGGAATTTCAAACTTTAAAAAATTTAAAAAAATTGTCTTCCTTTGTAACTATTGATTTTTCATTCTTTAAATCTTCATTCATTTAGATTTAAATTTTCCTGCAACTGGAAAGCTTACATTGGTCCCCAGGAGACTGCGTAACATTCTCTATGATAATTTAACTTCCCGGACTTGTTTATCCCTTTGTGCGCGGTGTCCGCCTTACCACACATCGACCAGCTGTTGACAGGATGAATGGAGTGTTACCAAGACTGAGTCAAAGCCAGCCCCACTCCTCCTGGCTCCGGTGACTTGGGGCTGGATGCATGTGGACATGCTCACAGTCCTTCATCTTTGTCTGCATGTCTGGGCCATGTGTGTATTAGCTGCAGAGGACCCTGCGTTGGAATCTGTCCCATCCCTCACTACGTTAGCGATGGTTTCATGGTTTATGAATGAGAAATAAGGTCCCTCCCTCCCTCTCTCCCCTTCTCTCCCTGTAGCCCCTGGCGAATCGTGGATGACTGTGGCGGAGCCTTCACCATGGGCACCATCGGGGGCGGTGTCTTTCAAGCGATCAAAGGCTTTCGCAATTCTCCAGTGGTGAGTGGGCATCTTATTTTATTGGCATGTGAGGCCTAGGCTCGCTCCTGTCAGGGACGGCCCCGTCGGCGGGCCGGAAATACACTCGTGGTACATTTTTGTTTGCTTTTTTATAGGGCATAAACCACAGGCTGCGAGGGAGCTTGACAGCCATTAAAACCCGGGCGCCACAGTTGGGAGGTATGGAAGCAGGCCGTTTCCGTTTGTGCTCCGGACGCTCTTCCTCTTCGTTTGATGAGGAAACTCGGCTTTTTCCCTTCGGTTTAAGATTGTGCCAATTACTGGTGTGTTAGTTCAGTCTTAACAGTTTGTTACAAGTGAACATCTCTTGGCTTATGGCTTATTCAAAAATTAACTTGAATCGTTGCATCCGTTTGAAAATCTTACCTCTGCCCTTCACGCACTCAGCGGTGTGTTTAGCTTTCTGCCCCGTCCAGAGGAAGGCGGTGGGTTTCGGGTCAGGCCTGCCCCTGGGTTACACTCCCGAAGAGCTGGGCCTCTTGCGTTCCCAGCGGCGGTCCTCACAGAGGAGTTGGGACAGATGGACGCGGGTCGAGCCTCCAGGGAGCAGGGCAGGGGGTGGCGCCGGCCGGGCTGCCCCTGGCCCTGAGGCCCAGCCGGTTTGTTTAGGCTTTGACTTTCCCGGCCGGTGCGACACAGCCCAGGCTCTGCCAGCAAGGTCAGTCTTCTGACTGCTGTTCGGTTTTTATTCAGACTTGTGTTTGCATGTCGTTGTCTGCAGTGTGAGAATTTGAAGGACATTGTGAGTGTCATTTAAACTTATGATAACATTTTCAGTGTAAGATGAAAAACTAAAATTTGCTTTGTTTTTAAATAACATAGGGAGCTTTGCCGTCTGGGGAGGCCTGTTCTCCATGATCGACTGCAGCCTGGTTCAGGTCCGAGGGAAGGAGGACCCCTGGAACTCCATCACGAGCGGGGCTCTCACGGGAGCCATCCTGGCCGCCAGAAGTGAGCACTTGCCGCGGACACAGGCCGGGCTCGTGGGAACCTCTGTCTTAGCTTGTGGACACCCAGGACATGTGGAGTGGGGCATCGCTCAGTGTGGTGCGGCCTGGGCGCACGTGGTGATGCGGGAGGAGGAAAGTCTGCTGGGACGCGTGAGGACGAGCACGCGGTGTGCTAACCCATGCGCTGCAGTGGCTGAGAGCCCACCAGTCCCAGGCCCACTGGGGCGTCCTGCAGACTTGCTGTGCCTCGCACGCCTCCCTCAATAGGCCTCCGGGATTAGTCCCTGTGCCTGTCCCAGGGCGGGGCGGGACACGGCGCTTCGTGTCACAGATAAAACACATAGAACCACCTTCTGGGTCTTCGGGACAGGGCAACCCAGAATTCCCTTGGGCTCAGTGATTGACAAACAACCAAGTAGTTGGCAGACTTTTTGTGAAGAGCCAGGTGGTGAATGCTTTAGGCTTTGTGAGTCACGAGGCCCTTGTGACAGGTCCCCAGCCCAGCCGTCGCAGCAAGAGAGTGGCCACACACAGCATGCAAGTGGGCGCACACGGCTGTGCCAGTAGAGCTCTGTTGACATAAGGGGGCAGTGAGCTGGATTTGATCTGGGGGCTGTAGTTTGTTGACCCCTGGTCTCGGCCAGTGAGAAGGAGGGTTTGCAAAGGGGGTGGGGCGCGGCACGTGGGCCACCGTCTCCTGGACTACAGTTTGCGTTCAAGCAGGCCTCTGCTGACGTGACCTCTCTGTCATTGCTCTGCCCAGACGGACCAGTGGCCATGGTCGGCTCGGCCGCGATGGGTGGCATCCTTCTGGCTTTAATCGAAGGGGCCGGCATCTTGCTGACGAGGTTTGCCTCCGCGCAGTTTCCCAACGGTGAGTCTTCGGCCAGTGACCTGCCGCTGTGTAAAGGTAGTGCGTATTGTCCACCCCCCGGGGTGGTGTGTGCTGGGCGTCGTGAGGATCACAACAGGCTCCGGTTCCGCTCGAGAAGCTGGACGTGGGCTCAGCCGGGAGCCGACCCCGTCACCAGAAAGCGCCGGTCGAGTCACGGGACTGCTGCTCTCTCCCCAGAGCTCTCAGGTTTGCAGAGCCCACTCGCTCACCCTGAGAAGCTGCTGCTCGTTTTCGAGGTGCTTGAAGGAAGGTCCATGAAGACGGATGATAAGAATGGTTGTCAACTGACTGCCTGCCACTGTCCGCGTGGGGGCCGGGCCCTGTTCTGGGTGTGGGGACACAGTGGGGAACGAGGACACACCTCCCGTTGTGGAGACAGACCAACGTGTCGGTGGCTGCGTGAGATTGCTTGGCTGCGCCCCTTGCTTTGAAGAGTGGCGGGGAGCGTCCCCCGTCTGGGAGCGTCACTTCGGGTTCTCAGGGAAAGGGCTTCCGCTGCTCATTGTCCCTTTGACCCAGGGAGCCGGGGCCAGTTGCACTGCGTGCTGAGCGGTCCGCATGTTGCTGGGGAGTCAGTGCTCAGCATCCCTGTGTGTGGCTCCTTGTAGCTGTGGGCGACTCGGTGGTCCAAGTGAGAATGTTTTGGACGTTGGAGGAAGCAGGATCATAGCAGCGAGACGTAGACCTGGCCTCTGGGGAGGGCAGCGTGCAGGACAGTGAGCCGCACAGAAAATTACTTTTGGAGCTTGGAAAAGATTCGGCACAGAGCTGGGGGCGGGTCGCAGCCCCCAGTTTGATTTCGTCTCCCCAGGGCGCCTGGCAGGAGAGTCCATGTCTTTTGGACAAGCTTTAGACAGACCGCTCGTCGGGTGCCAGTGGGATTGTTGGGGGACCGGGCCCCTCACACTCCTGTTCTGTCCCCGGCCATCACTTTGGAGTTCAGATTGGGTTACACTGGCCACTTGCTAATTTGTTTTTACTACGTCGGGGCTGTTCAGTGGCGCACGAGGGAAGCCCCACTCGCCCCGAGTCGGAGGCGCTCGCACGGGAGTTTGGCAGGTTTGTGGGGAAGTTTACGTGGCAGCTCCGACGACCGCAGCGTTTTCACTGAGTTGATCGTCGTACTTTCTACACAGATTTGCTCTTAATTCTGTATAACACCGCAGTGGTTTTTAAAGCTCTTTTCTCTTAACTGCAGGTCCTCAGTTTGCTGAAGACCCCTCCCAGCTCCCTGCAGCCCAGTTGCCGTCCTCGCCTTTCGGAGACTACCGGCAGTACCAGTAGGGCCCTCCGACAGCGTGAGCTGCAGTCCAAGAGGGGCTCTCGGGCCTCAAGGTGCAGACCGTTTCTAAAACCGTAGGTGGGACAACTATGGCCAAACAGGCTGCAAAGAGACATTTAGCACTTTTTTCTATTTAAAGGAGCATGGGGTGGGGGTCTTAAAAGATAATCCATTTATTTATTCACCCGTGGAGTGCGTTCGTGATCAGAATAAACGTCAGTGTCTTGAAAGAAAACATTCAACGCGGAGAAGACGCAGGACGGCAGGCGGTCTGCGGGCAGACAGCGGCAGCGGCAGCGGCCACCCTCGCCTTGGGGGCTCCCGCCTGGCTTTGTATTCTGCTAGTCAAACAATAAAACTGGAACTTGCTCCTTCCTTTAAGATAAGTTGTAGATGCTACGTTTCATCCTCAAGCACGTCAGGGAACGAATTCTGCTTCTGTGGGAAGTTGCATGTTTTGTGTTCGGCCCTGTCTCCCTGGAAGTCAGTGGTATGTGGGGATCCCTCCGCGGTAGCACTTGGTGGATTGAAGGCCTGACTCCCCCCATACACAGACAGAAGACACACTTTTATTGGAGGCAGCCTTCCGGAACCAGCCTCCTCCCGACCCTGCGTCACACCCCACAGCGTGGGAAGAGATGTGAGGGCTTGGCTTGGCTTGGCTTTGTTGCTTTTCTCTCCCCTTTTTTCCCCGACATTTTTTTCGATGAAAATTTCAACCTGCAAAGTTGAGTTTTACTGGGAACACTCATAACCCACGACTTAGAGTCCACTGACTTTTTAAGTTTAGCAAATAATGGAAAACTAGATGGTTTAGAGTAATAAATATTTCTTTTTACTTATAAGAAAATATAATCAAACGGTAACAGTGGTTAATAGTTATTTTCTTAAAATGCTAATTTAAAATGTGTAACAAACATTCCAAAACTAATTCTGGTATGCTAGAGTAGAGCCCAGAATCAAAGCTGAAATAACCAAATAGTAAATACTTGGAAAGAAAAGCGGCAGGCGGGCAAGTCTCCCTCAGCACCCCAGAGCCTTGGCGCTGACACCTCAGTCTCACAGCTGGCGTGCCCGTCCGGAGGGTCCGCCTGCCCCTCCCTGTTTCTCCGGGTGTCTGAGGCTGTGTGGGGCCTGGGCGTGGAGTGAGTTTCTCGGTCGGGTCTGCAGCCGAGGGCCCAGCTGCACCTGGGATTCGTACAGGAGGTGTCCGCCGAGCACCCCCGCCGCGGTGCGTTTGGGTTAGGAGGACTCGTCTGCGGTCCCTGCAGCCCTGCACTGCGGGCCAGCAGCTGCTGCAGCCGCTGGTTCTGTGCAGGAGGCGCTAGAGCAGCCACAGCTGCCAGGCTGCTCTGTTGCTACAGCAGCAGATCCAAGGGGTTGTGACAGGCTGAACGCAGCCAATGCGGGAGGACAGGATGGGGACGGAGGGGCTCTGGAGGTGCTGAAATGAGGTCCTGAGCCTGGGACCCACCTATGATGATGGGTGTGCAACGGCAACTGAGGGCACGACTCAGCTACAGGCAGGTGCCTGCACCGTTAAAAGCCTGAAGCTTTTCAAAGCAATGCATAAGCGACTTCAGGCCAGTAAATGCCAGCGTGCCTCCACGCGGGGTAAGGAATAAATGTTCCCTGATTTCATTCACCTTCCTCCCCATGAGCAGTAACTGTCATCCAGAATTTGGAGCTTAGCGTTTCCATGTGTTCTTTCTATTTGTAGTTCACTTAAAACATTATTATTTACAGAAAAGTTACAAGAGTAGTTTCAGATACACCTGTCACCCAGTTTCCCGTTAGCTACATCTTACTACCCCCCATAAAACAACGATTGAACCGAGACACTTGTGGGTCACTTCCACTAAACCGCAGCCATTATTTGAGTCTCAGGAGTTTTTCTCATGTCCTTCCTCTGTTTCAGGATCTAACACATGACCCCAACGTCATGGCTCCTCAGCTTCCTGCAGCCTGTGACAGTTTCCCAGTCTCTCCTTGTTTGTGACCTTGGTGCTTTTGAAGAGCAGGGATCTGTTCTTTCGGAGACACCCCCAGTGCGGGTTTGATGGTCTCTTGGGAGGCTGCGCCTTCTGGGAAGGACAGTCCCTCTGCATAACGGGGGGAGATGGGGTCTGTCCATGTGGCCGGTGCTGTCGACCTTGACACCTTGACCACGGAGGTGTCTACTGTGAAATTATTCTTTTTCCCTTTTCAAGTTAACATCTGGGGGGAAGCACTTTTAAAACTGTGCAAATATGTTTTTCTTTAAATTTTTGTCCACTGACTTGGGCATGTAGTGTTCTAATGGTGGTTTTCTGGGGGTTTTTTTTTTCATTCCTTTCCCTTGGATTAGTTGAAGCCATTTGTTTGTTCACTCATTTATTTATATTAGTATAGACTCAGGGATATGTGTCTCATTTTGGGGCCATTATCCAATTCTGGTGTGCGTTTGCCCGGGGCGTGTAACGGGCCATCGGGGGCTCTCTCAGCTTGGTCCTGGTGCCCTTTCGAAAACATTGCTCTTTGGGGAAAATTAGTCTTTCACACGTCATTATGTCCAAGTCCAGGATGCGCCGGGCCCGTCTGTTTCCCTGCCCGGGACCTGGACTCAGCTCTGTCCAAGGAGCCCTAGTGCCTTTTTTGGAGACTGCCATTTAGAAACCAGAACCGGGGTGTGGGGGCATGCTCACAGCGGCTGCTGGTGCCCTTGAGTGGAGACGCCTGGGGAGGCAGGTGACGTCCGAGGCTCTGCAAGGTTGCCCTGCTTCCCGCTGTGTCCCCGCAGCCCGCCCGGCACCACGGCGTGCGTTCATGCCAGCCACCTCCCCTTCATAACGTCAAGAAACCTGACAGTATCTGCGCTAATTGGCTTGTTTGTTCAATCTTAGTTACATAGAAGGTTCGGAGTCACTGAGTCACACTTCTGTGCGAAACAGATTTGCCAGATAGGGAACAGGGTTTCTTTTGGTTTGTCAGTATCTACCAAAAACATTTCCTGCAGCTATTGGGGTGACTCCCTCCCCACCCTGCAGTGTGCTGGTGGGGCTGGTGTGTATCACAGGTAGACCCCCTGGCCCTGTGTGCGTCCCATTTTTTTGCATCCTGGTGGATTTTTGAAAAATTTGTATTTGATACAATTCACTCTTCGTGGTGTGCACTTCTCTGGAGTTTGACGGATGTGTACAGACAGGTCACCACCACCATAGTTGGAGTCAGCCCCAAATATTGTCAGGGTGCCCCTTTATAGTCAACCCTCGCCTCCCCTCCACCATGGCAGTGGTGGGTGGGTTTCCTGTTTGCAGTTTTATCTTTTCAAGAGTGTTGTGTAAATGGGGTGTCATGTAAATACAACATGGAGCCTTGGGCCTGGTTTCTTTCATTTGCCAAAGTGCACCCAAGCTTCACCTGTGACGTGTGTACTGTAGTTCGTTCTCTCCCGTTGCGGAACAGTGTTCCGTGGTCCAGATGCAGCCATTCGTTCGTTCATCCACCAGCTGGAGGACACGGGTGGTTTCCATTTTTTTGGCGACTATGAATAAAACTGCTCTAAACATCCACTTGCTGATTTTTGTGTGAACGTGTTTTCATTTTCTTGGTAAATCCCAAGGGTTGCTCGGTCATAAGGTAGGTATGTATTTTATTTTAGAAGAAACTGCCCAAATATTCTGGCTGTTTGAATCTTGACCGGCACTAGGTACCAATTTTCTTATTTTTTTAAATGTGCGTGGTGGTTCTTTTATTTGCATTTCTCATGACCAGTGATGTGCAGCATCTTTTCATGTTTATTTGCCATCTTTATATGTTTTTGATAATGCTTGCTCAAAACCTTTCGCTTATTTTTTGGTTTGTGTTTGGTTTTGAGAGTTCCTTTATATATGTGGATACAAGTCCTTTGTCAGACATGTGATTTGCAAGTATTTTTTGCACCTCTGTCAAAACTTAGTTGTGTGGGTCTATTTCTGGGCTCCCTGTTCTGTTCCCTCAAGCTGTGTGCCTGCCTTGCCCTAGGATCTCACTGTCGCTTTGTACTAAGTTCTGAAGTTGGGCATTGAGACCTCCAGCTTTGTCAAGCTCTGTCGCAGGTGCTGTGGCCCTCGGAGTCCCCTTGCCTAACCCTATACATTTTACAATGAGCTAGTTGATAAACACAGAAAAACCTGCTGGGATTTTTGTGGGGGTTACCAATAAGTTTTATCGGTGTTTCATCATTTTTAGCACAAAGATCCTGTATACAGTGTTTTGTTAGATTTAAACCTAGGTATTTCATTTTTGACAGGGCTATTTAAATGGCATTGTTTTTCAAATTTCAAATTTTATTGTCTGTTACTGAGTTGAAATACAACTGGTTATTTTTTATGTTGATCTTGTATCCTGAAATCTTGAACTCATGTTTGTCAGCAATTCTGGAAGCTTTCCAGCCATTATTTTGAAATGTCCCAGATGTGTTACATTGTGCGCATTCGAAAGTAAATAACGAAAGCCGTCTGGGGAAGAGGTGGGCAGTTGGTAGTCACAAGTGCCTCCTTCCCACAGCGGGGGAGGTTCCCCTGGGTCGGCTGTGGGTGAGTGACTAGGCGGGGGCGGGGGTGGGGCGGCCCCGCGGGAAGCGCAGCGGGAATGATGGGGCGAGGCCACCGATGTTCCAGGGAGCAGTCAACAGCGAGACGAGGAGAGACCTCTTCCTCCAGCAACGTTTAACTGGAAAGACCGGCTGGGCGTCCCCGCCTTGCGGATCCCGTCGCACTCGGTTCTTCCAGGTCATTCAGAGCCCGTGGGACTGCCCGGACCTCTTGTCCGTAAGCTCAGGGCGGGCGGGACGGAGCCCGGACGGGGTCTGCGCACCCCCAGCACCCGGCCCAGGGGCCGCTGGGCGGCCGGGCCGCCGCAGAGGTGCCGAGCTCTGTGCTCGTGCCACGGGTCGGGCTTTCCAGCTCTTGGGTTTCGTTACCAGGAAGGTGGAAAAGAATAGGAAACTGACCATGTATGGAATTTAAAAAATAATTAGCATGTCGTCAGATAAAAAGTATTTGAACGCCATGAAGCTAGGAAACACACGCCGGGATACTACTTCCTCCTGAAAAATTCCGGGGCCTGCGTGAGGTCCCGGCTCCCTTCCCGGGGACTCGGGGGCGGGGCCGCCGGCGGCGTGGCACGCTCGGGGCGGGGCCTGCGTTGGGGGCGGGGCCTGCGTTGGGGGCGGGGCCTGGCCCAGCCCTAACCCGGCCGACCGGCCGGCTTTCCCCGCAGGCGGCGGCAACCATGGCGAGCAGTGGGGTTTCGGGCGGCGGCGCGGCCCCGCGGGCGCTGCACTCGGCGCGGGCCGTGGACGTGGCCTCGGCGTCCAACTTCCGGGACTTCGAGGTGCTGCACCTGGACCTGGACCTGCGGGCCGAGTTCGCGAGCCGCACTCTGAGCGGCACGGCGACCCTGGAGCTGCGCTGCCTGGTGCCCGCAGGCGCGGCCGAGCTGCGTCTGGACTCGCACCCGAGCCTGGAGGTCACCGCCGTGGCGCTGCGGCGGGGCCCGTCCGGCGCCGACGAGCCCGTGAGCTTCCACACGAGGCCCTTCGCGCGCTACGGCTGCGTGCTCTGCCTGTGCTTCCTGCAGCCCCTGCCGGCGGGCGAGCGCTTCCAGGTGCAGCTCACCTACCGCGTCGGCGCGGGGCCTGCGGTGAGTGCACAGGTGTCCCCAGGGAGGGCGAGGAGGCGCTCCCCTTCGCCCATTCCCCGAGGCCCGGAGCCCCCGTGCACCGCGCGCTCTCCACTCTCCGCCCCTCTTCCTCCAGGCAGGGCGCCCCGGTTTCCCTCCCTTGACCCCGGGCTGGTTCACCCGCTGGGCTGGCCATCATAGTCCTCTGCACGTCGCGGCTATTGCAGCGACCTGTCCAGATTCTTTCTCAGTCCCAGCTCCTCCCGGGACCCCGCGGGTCTCGTTTCCATTCCTGCCAGAGGGGAGCACCTTGTCCTGTGCGGCTTGGCGCATAATATGAACTCTTCATAAACTGGATTTACTGTTCCGGGACTTTGAGGCCCAAGTCCAGTTGATTTCCGCTTTATGGCGGCTGGTGAGCCAGCCTGGATGCGGACTCGGGCCTTTGTACCGTGTGTCCTTCGTGCCACAGGCTGCAACACCTCTAAACCCAGATAGTTACATTTGTTTGCTTCTCTGAAGTCCTGGTTTTGATTAAGAGAAGAATTTCAGTAAAAGTCAGAACTGGAGTCAGAGTGTGCGGGGCTGTACAATAACGTGGCCGTCTCACCGCTGATTGACCCCGGTGTCTCAAAAGTGGGGGCAAACCGTGGGAATCAGGGTGACGGGAAGTCACCTGGCCGCGGACCGTGAGGGACAGACCCCTGGGTCCCCACCCCCGTGAAGGCCGAGAGCTCTTTCCCAGAATGGGTGGGCTCTGAGTCTCGCAGCGCATTGCTTGCTTGTCGTTGAAGTGGGTTTATCCTGTCACTCTTAGAGCGGGCTCAAAGGACAGTTCTGTTTCCATCTTTCACCACCCAGGGCATAAATGGACCTTTATCTGATACAACTTGTTTTAAAAATGAAATTCCAGAGCCAGGCTAACTGACCTCTGGCAAAGGGAAAACCCCGGCCCCCTGCAGTGATAGCGTCACTGTGGAAACGTATCTGGTTGCTCTTTTATATTCTGGTTTCTGGCAGGAACCAGAAATTAAACAGGATAACTAGAAACAGTAAGCCCTCCCTGAATTTGCCTCCTGAAAGTGGCGCCTGAAATTAAATATCAAAATGAAATTCCGGTAGCTTTCATTTCAAGAGACCGCCACTTTGCAAAGAACCGCCTTTGGCGCCCGGAAGGTCTCCCCTGGGGGCTCCTGTGTTTATCTCTTCTTCTTGCCACCGTCCCTGAGAGGGCTGCCACGCAGCCACGGAGGCTGTGCCTCCCCTGGACTGCAGGCCCTTTCCGTAGCGTGTGACCACCTGCTCCTTCATTCCCGTTTCTTTGTGTCGTTGAACAGCAAGCCAGCAAAGGTGACGAGTAAGGAGGTAAGGCCAGCGGCTGTTGCGGTGTGCCAGGGCCAAGTCAGAGTGCCCGAGAGAGGCTCAGTGAGCTGTCCCCATCGGTACCTGCTGGCTGCTCAGCGTTAGCTCTTGGGGTCAGCTCCTTCCATTTTTTCACTAATGGGATTTATTTACTTAAAAAGAAAAAAAGCTTAGATTAACAGAAAAATTGAGCAGATGCAGTTTCCATGTGCCCCCTGCACACCGTTTGGCCTCGGAGCTTTTTACAAGTATGAGACATTTGGTATGATCAGTGTTCCAATACCGATATGTTGTTATTAGCTGAAGTCTGTAATGTCTCCGCCTGTTTTACTTAGTGTCTGTTTCTGTTCTGCGTGCCCACCCACAATGCCGCGGTGTATTTCACCGACATGTGTCCTTAGGCTGTGCTTCCTGGTGACGGTCTCCCAGACTTCCTTTCCCAGACCTTCACAGCTTTCAGGCGTATGGATCAGGCGTATGGCAGGGCGCCCCTCTATGGGGATTCGCCTGATGTTTTTCTCATGGCTAGACTGGGGCTGTGGATTTTGGTTTTAGAAAATAGACTATTTTTTAGGGCAGTTGTAGGTGTACGGCAAAATGGAGTGGAATTTCACGAGGTAGAGTGCCTTTGTGCCGTCCCTTCGAGGGAACATGGTGTGGGCCCGGCGGGTGACTGTTTGGTGCTGACCCCGTCACCTGGCGGAAGGAGGGTCGTCCAGGTTCCCTGACCTGACCTTGCTCACCCCCCGCTTCCCATCTTTGCTGGACTCTTTGGAAGGAGACACATCGAAATTTTCACACACACTAAAATAAAACCCTTTCCTTAAGGAAAGGAAAACCCAGCATTGCCACTCGGTGTCCTTAGGCCTCTTTAAAATAGGTCCCCAGGGTCTCGGTGCTCAGACCCCCTCACAACTGCCACCCAGGCAGGTGCCTGCCCCCACCGTGAGCCACCTCTAGTGCCCAGAGCCCACTTCCGTCCGCACCTTTCTGCATGGTGCCACCCAGAACGACCTCTCCTTTCTGCTCCTGGCTCCAAATCCTGCTGCCTTGCAACCACCAAGTTTCGCTTCCCCTGTGAAGCTTCCTGGAATTCAGCCCTTTTCTAAACTGATGGCATTTGGTGCTGACACGTCCACTTCCCCTCCACGGCTATGTCTGTGTTGGGCGTGAACTTAATTTTGCTGTGACCAATCCGGTCCGCCCCGGGCAAAGGGTTAACGGAAAACGATGGAGGAGAGGAGCCAGTGCCCCGGGTGGGAAACACATTTACCCTGAAGGGCGCGTTTGGAATGGAGAAAACCGGGAGTCCCAGTCAGGTCCTGCTTCTCTGCGTCTTCTCGCGCAAGTTCAAACACAGCTGCTCCGATTTTCATTACTCGATGAGAGACTGCTAAGGAGGAAGACAGGGTGACCGGCTCAGACCAGGTCTGCTGGGAGGGGGGCCCGTCGCGGTGTCGGCCCCCCGAAGTGGCTGCGATACCTTGGCACGCAGGAGAGGCTGTCCTGGCAGAGCCAACGGGCGCACAGAGGTGGCGGGGGTGACCCCAAAGCCCCCAGCCCACCACTCTTCCCCGGTGGGGCTGAGCTCGCGCGGTGGTGTCAGCGCTGAAATGTCTGTCTCTTAGGTGTGCTGGTTGGACCCCGAGCAGACAGCAGGGAGGGAGAAGCCCTTTGTCTACACGCAGGGACAGGCGGTCCTGAACCGGGGCTTCTTCCCCTGCTTCGACACGCCTGCCGTCAAGTGCACCTACTCGGCCCTGATTGAGGTAAGGGGTGGAGGCTGGGTGCCTGCCCTGGGGACCAAAAATGTGACTTTGTGTTGGTGAATGGTGACATCCGTCCAGGAAAAACCCCTCCACCTAGAGAAGCTTCGTCTGGCCCCCGCCGAGTGGCTCTGTTGGTTGGAGCGTCCCCCCGCCCCCGCACCGCAGAAGGTTGCGGGTTTGATCCCTGGTCGGGGTGCGTGTGGGGTGGGGGTGGAGGGCAGCTGGTCGATGTTCCCCTTTCACATCGATGTCTCTCTCCCTCTTCCTCCCTTACTCTCTAAAATCAGTGAACATATCCTCGGGTGAGGATTTAAAAAACAAATAAGTAAATACTTCCTCTGTGCGAAAGCCCATCAGTTCAGTGCAGACTTGGATTCTTGCAGCCCGTGGGGACCAGGTGGACGCGGGGCCACTGCCATCGCTGGGCAGGTTGCGGGCTCTGCTGCCCTTCATGCTTAGGCACAGCCGGGCCTCCCAGCAGAGCCGCCTCAGCTTTCTCTGCCGCCAGGTCCCGGATGGCTTCACGGCTGTGATGAGCGCAGACACCTGGAAGACACAGGGGCCAAACCGGTTCTTCTTCCACATGAGCCGGCCCATCCCCTCCTACCTCGTTGCTCTGGCCATCGGAGACCTGGCCTCCGCGGAGGTGGGACCCAGGTAGGAGACAAGGCCCTGCAGGCAGGGTTGGCGTGACCCCTGCAGCAAGGAAGCGCCTGGCCGGGAGCCGCCTGGCGGAGCGCGGGCGCCCGTGCCCTCTGTCTGCTGTGCCGGGCGCCTGCGTCAGCTAGAGGCGGAGCCCTGTCTGCTCCCTGCCTCCCCCCACCCAGTTCCAGGGCCGCGGGATCGCAGGCCCCACCTGGGCCACCCAGGGCGGGGCTTAGCAGGCCTAACGATTGATCTTTACTAGCGTCTGTGTGTCCTAAAGTCCCTTCTAGCAGCTGTAGTCACTTTTATACCTTTGTACTGAATCTCCCCGTTTTCTCCAACACTTGGTTCCTGACACTGACGACCTCGACTTCATCCCTTCCCTCTGGAGAGGAAGGTGCCCAAGCGTGGCAGAGACCTGCGGCAAGTGGGATGGTTTAGGGAGACAAATGAGGATTTTGTGAGCCTCCCGAGAGTGTGGCCAGGGCTGCAGGTTTTTCCTGGCTAACCCGTCGCCTGCCAGTGCAGCTTCTTCCTGGCCTGGGGGTCACAGGTGGACAGCGGTGCTCGGACGGACACCGTCCCTGGCTCTGTCGCTGTTCCTTTATGTGACTCTCTATCTCTGGCCCTGCTCTCGGTTCCTGGAGGAGGTGGGGCCCTGGGCAGGACTAGTTACCCATCTCCGGCCTCAGAGCTGGGCACATAGCGCCGCTCGGACCATGGGCCTTCCCTCCAGGATCTCAGGGGACAGTGGGTGGGACTCCGTGGGTATCCGTGTCCCACACACACTCAGAGCAGCATCAGCCTTGGGACAAGGTGCCATCCTTTCAGGAAGGGCTGTCTCCCTGATAGAAAGGGTAGGTGACCAAAGGAACGTCACCTTTGCCGTTGACGGGAACGTGGTTAGTGACCTGTGCCTTGTCGGAAACTTTGAACAGCTGACCCTACGGTGCCGCCCTCGCTGCCTTTAGCCACGCAGTTCCGCCCGGGCAGCGCCTCTCCTGGCCTGAACTCCCAGCCTCCCCTCTGCAGCCCGCCCGGGACCCCAGTCGGGGCCCTGACTTCCCCTCTCCCCCCATACCTGGCTGTGGGCAGACAGAGAACGTCCCGAAACTGTGTGCGCTGATGCCACCACACGTTTCTGGTTTCTTGGGGACAAGGTGGAATGGAAATAAGCTGAAGTAGACACTTGTTAAGATTTTTAAGAAAAGCTACAGGCGCACATTCAGTACCGCTTAGAGTATTTATTTCTGTCGCACTCTCTGTAAGCTGTTTTGGGCTTGACTGTCCTGTGCCTTTTCTACCCAAACCCTGGCCCGCACTCCAAGCGGACGACCCTGTCTCCTCTGTGGAACGTTCGTCATCCGTCAGATGGGTGACAGTGGCGGCGCCCCGTCCTCCACCCCAGCCTTTCCCCTCTAGACCCTGCTGAGGGCCCGGGTCTGGTCAGAACCCCGTGTCTTCATCTGCCGCAGCCCTCACCCCAGACAGCTCTCCCCTTCGGCCCCGACCTGCTCCCCTTCCCGCCCCCCATACCTTTAAATGGAAAGCAGACCCACATGGGAGCTGAGGCCCCCGGCACAGCCTCATCCCCCGCTCCCGGCCCCCGTGACTGGTTTCTCACAGGAGCTGAAACCCACCCCGGTTCCCGTGTCCACCACACTGGCTGTTCTCGGGTGGGGACTGGCCTTATGTCTCCTGGCCACACTGTCCTGTTTGCTTGGCTGAAATAGGAGACTGAGGCCGGTTTTCCTTGGGGGCTCTCAGGCCCGGGCCCCGGTCGGCCTGTGAACAGCCTTCCCTGTGCGCCTGTCCCCAGGAGCCGGGTGTGGGCCGAGCCGTGCCTGATCGAGGCTGCCAAGCAGGAGTATGACGGCGTGATAGAAGAATTCCTGGCCACGGGGGAGAAACTTTTCGGACCCTACGTTTGGGGAAGGTGCGGCACACGTTGACTCTAATGTCCCTGGTCTCCCGTCTCCCCCTCTGTCTCCTGGAGTAAAGTGCCCCCCATCCCAGGGGTGGGGCAGAGGCATGGCCCAGACCTGGGTCCCTGGTGCTGAGGAGGGGACCTGGTGACAGTTATCAAAGATAAAAACGGCCAGGTGGTTCCTGAGCTTGGAGGTCAGGACCTTTGCTGAGTCATCTCTGATTGCTGGAAGCTGCCCCACCCCCAGGTGTCCTTTGGCGTCTTCAGATTGTAGGCTTCTTACAGAAATGACACCCTCAGGTCTCTGTGACCCCCAGGGGCCACGGTGCTACTTGGAAGCAGAACAGGGGACAGAGGTTTTGGAGCACAAACCAGGGGAGGGGAGTCCCGGCAAGTGGGATGGGACTGAGGAGCCTGGAGTCATCTGGGCAGTGGCCGTCCGGGTCTTTGGCTTCCTGTCCAGTGCCCGCATCTCTGGGCGGGGCAGGGGCGGGGCCTTCCCGGAGCCAGCCTGTGACCTCCCGCCTCCCGCAGGTATGACGTGCTCTTCATGCCGCCATCCTTCCCGTTCGGAGGGATGGAGAACCCTTGTCTGACCTTCGTCACGCCCTGCCTGCTAGCCGGGGACCGCTCCTTGGCGGACGTCATCATCCATGAGATCTCCCACAGTTGGTTTGGGAACCTGGTCACCAACGCCAACTGGAGCGAGTTCTGGCTCAATGAAGGCTTCACCATGTACGCCCAGAGGCGGATCTCCACTGTCCTGTTTGGTAAGCCGGCCCCTGGGGCCTGCTGGGGTGGTGGGGTCCACGGGCGTGCAGGAAGGAGGTGCTGGTGCCGGCGGGGGGGGGTCTCAGAAGCAACTGCTGACTGACGAGCTCAGCTGGGCCGCAGCCGCGCCTGCTGCTCTGGGGAGACTTGCCCAGGGCTGTTCACCCAGGAGGCTGGTCCGTTTCCTGAGTGAGTCACACATCATCAAAATCGCTGCACACGTACACGCCAGCTTCGCTCCGCGCGTGTCGAGAAAAACACACCCATTAGCAGCTTCTCAGTCGCCTGTCGTGTGGGGGGTCGTTCTGACTCAGGGTGAGACTGTGCCCCTGGCCGCGGAGCAGTTGAGGCAGGCCCTCGGGTGGCGCCCAAGGGTACGTTGAAACTACTTTCTCAGTGGTCTCATTGCAGAAAACACCCACGCACCAGATGCTTTGAAAAGATAACATTTATTATTATTTCTCTGACCAAAGTCTGTTTTGGCGTGTATGGAAAAGCACAGGAAATATTTACGCGTCATCTCTGTTCAGAGACGCCCAGTGGGACCCTTCACGGTTTTCTGTGTGTGAATCCTCAGTCCGCGGGAGGCCTTCCTGCCGCCTCTTTTTAACTCCATCAGCGAAAGCTTTTCCCGCGTCATTGAATTTTCTTCTGCGGCCACACAGATGGGTGTTTCATAGCTCGTTCCAGCTCCACCCTCAGATACGTTCTTTTAGTTCCCCGGTGAAATACTGTATTGACAAACATCTTCGCATATCAGTGTTCACGCACACCTCAGACGGTTTCCGTAGAGATAAATTCCTAGAAACAGCTTCTGGATCTGAACATCTTCAGGGTTTTTGCGCATACTGCCCCCTGCCGCCCAGTTTCGTACAAAGTGACACTTTCTCCCGGATTAGATAGAGCAAGGACCCACCTGTGAACTCGTAGCCAGCCACCAGGAATCCTGCAGGCACGTGTAGTCACCCCACTGCGCAGATGAGAAACTGAGGCTGGGAGGGGTTAGGAACGTGCCTGGAGCCAACACGCCCCCCAGCTGCGCCCCCCCCCGCCCCCGTCAGCCCCTCCTGCAGTCACTTTTAGAACCGGGAGGAGATGTGGGGCCCTGTCACACGGGTGACAGTTTCTCTTGTTTGATGGGAATGGTCAGGTGAAAATACTGTTTTTGTAGAAGATCAAATTACCGTCTCTGAAAATAAAAATGCGTTGACAGGGAAGGGTACCTGTCAGAGGACAAGGGGTGATTCCCCAGCCTGAGCTGACCAGGCCCCTCTGGCCCAGGGCAGCGGGGTGCTGGAGAGTCAGGCCCTGCCCCGGGTTCCCAGGTGGGCCAGCCCTGAGCTCAGGTGTCTGTCGCCATTCTTCTGGTGGCCACCAGGGGGCGGCGCTGTCGGCACCGTGGGCCCGAGGTGCTGACTGTTCTCCAGGCCTCTGGTTTCCTTCTGCCCAGGGGCTGCCTACACCTGCTTGGAAGCGGCCACAGGGCGGGCGCTGCTCCGCCAGCACATGGACGTCACCGGCGAGGAGAACCCCCTCAACAAGCTCCGCGTGAAGATCGAGCCAGGTCCGGAGGCTTCTCGGGGCGACCCCCTCCCCCTCCCCCGGGTGTGCGTTGGTCGGGGGGCGGGCTCTGAAGACTCGGCTCCGGGGACGGAGCCAAGCCGTCCGACCAGGCCGCCGTGCGTCTGGCGCTGTGTGTCCTCGGGGGCTGACCCGCTGCTCTGGGCTCCTGGACCGAGCGTCAGCCCCACCTTGGGGGGGGGGAGTGAGCGCCCCGCGGGGTGGGCACCTCGCCCACGCCCTGTGCTTTCCTCATCTCCGAGTCCCCTCAGTCCCACATGTGACAAACCTAGGCCCCGCGTGGAACTGAGGTTCGCGGTCCTCAGTGCCACTGGCCGTGAGGACGAACCCCTCGTAGGCGTGGGACTTGGTCGGTTGAGGCCAGAGCCTCTCAGCACGGCCCGTGTCCTGGGAGGGGCGGGCAGTGTGCGTGGTGACCACAGGCCGCGGAGGCTGAGCCCGCACCCATGCGAGGGGCCCCAGAGCAAGGAACCCAGAAGGGTGGCGCCTTTGTCCTCCTGTCAGGCCCCTCTGAGGGGCCCCGAGGGAGGCCAGGGCAGGCCCGGGGTCTGGCCTGCTGCCCATGGGGCAGCTGAGCCGGCCTCCAGCTACGCGGCGAGTCTGGGGCTTGAGGAGCACAGCCGCAGAGGTGACAGGTGTCTGCCGTCCTCTGCCAGGCGTGGACCCAGACGACACCTACAACGAGACCCCCTATGAGAAAGGTTTCTGCTTTGTCTCCTACCTGGCCCACCTGGTGGGTGATCAGGATCGGTTTGACGCGTTTCTCAAGGTATCGTCTGCTCAGACGGGGGAGAGGGGCGGGGCAGGCGGCAGCACGGGACGGGGGCTGGGAGGAGGCCCAAGGGCCAGGGCGTCTCCTCCCCAGGGGCCCTGAGCAGCTGAGGAGACCTCCCTCCTCGCAGGCCTACGTCAGTGAGTTTAAGTTCCAAAGTATCTTAGCGGAAGACCTCCTGGACTTCTACCTGGAGTACTTCCCCGAGCTGAAGCAAAGGAAAGTGGACTCCATTCCAGGTGAGCAGAGACGGCCCACAGGCTGGAGGAGCTGCTGGGGGTGGAGGCAGCGCCGGGAACGCCGCTTCCAAGTCCCCCAGCAGGTGGCTCTCAGCAGACACAGCAGACTCGGGTCCCAGGCTCCAGGCCACGGAACGCTGCCTCCTCCCCGCCCTCCTCATCGCCTTGAACCTGGACCCCAGCCTCACACCCTGGCTCTGTCCTGGAGCTCATGGGGGCAGGAGTGACCGCAGCCCTACCCCGGAGCCCACAGTCGCCTCGTGTGCCCCCCTGAGCAAAGGGAAGCCCTGGCGCAGCCCGAAAGAGTGGAGACTACCCCGTTGTGGATGAGGTCCTGCTGGACACGGCCCCCTCTGTGCCGCGACCCTGAGTCACCCGTCACGGGTTTGGTGGGGGCAGCGTCCCTGACAGCTGACAGCTCAGGCCCGTGGGCTGCATTTCAAGACCGTGAGGCTCCATAGCTCCGCGTAACGACCGCGGTTGCTTGGCCCCAGCGCCTGCTGCCTCCTGACACATGTCAGTGTCGTCCCAATTCAGTGCCGCCCCTGTTCCATGTGGAGCAGAGGCGCAGAGGCGAGGCTCCAAGCCCCGGCCCACAGCTGGTGGACGGTGCGGCTGGGATGGGACCACAGGAGCCTGGACCAGAGCCCGCGAATCTCGGCCCCCGGCTGTGGTCACTCCCGTCCACTTGGCTGAGACAGCCCAGCGTTCACACGGAGCAGGCGGGGCTCGGTAGAAATGGGAGCACTGCCGTCCAACTGCAACGGCCTCCTCGTCGTTGTAACGGATTCCGCGGGCTCGCCGCGCCGGGCAGGAGACTGCTGGGAATCGGTGGAGAAAACCCATTGGGTGTGGAGGGGCAGCGGGCGGAGACTTCAGGGCGTGGCCGAGGCTCTGATGGTGTCTTCTCTCCAGGTTTCGAGTTCGATCGATGGCTGAATACCCCGGGCTGGCCCCCCTACCTCCCAGACCTGTCCCCCGGGGACTCGCTCATGAAGCCGGCGGAAGAGCTGGCCCAGCTGTGGGCGGCCGAGAAGCCAGACATGGAGGCCATCGAAGCTGTGGGCATCTCCACCTGGAAGACCTACCAGCTGGTGTACTTCCTGGACAAGCTCCTCCAGAAATCCCCTCTGCCGCCCGGTGAGGGGGAGTGGCTGGCTCCCCGGCCAGGCGTGCCGAGGCCCCCGGGTGCGCGGCCCTGTGCCAGGCCAGAGGGGCTTGGAGAACGGAGTGGGGACATTCGCCCCAGGCGACAGCCAGGGGCCCGGGAGGGCGGCTGGTGGACATGACGCCTCGGGGGGGAATGGAGGCCGCACGTGGGGGTGCCGCAGGGATGGGATCGGGAGCTCTCAGCTCCTGCGTCTGTTGGTCCTCTGGTCCTTGCGGCTGCCCTGTGGGGTGGGTGCCATGACTCTGACATCTAGGTTCAGACAGGCGACAACCGGAGATGTGGGGGCAGACGTGGCCCCAGCGGGTGGGGCCCTGAACCACCCGTGCCTGCCGCTACTCAGCCAGGGCTCGTGGGCACCCAGGCCGCTGTGCAGAACGGTGAAGCCGCGATGACTGGGTTATAGAAAGAGCAGGCGGGGCATGTTGGGTGCACATGCTGCATTCGGGAGGAAAACAGGGTGCTCTCAGCAAGTCTAGGTGCTACCGAAGGGTGCTCGCTGGAAGAACCCCAGGGATCAAGGCAATTGTGAGGGTGGGACCTTGTCACCGTTTCGGGGTAGCAACGGGGCAGGGACGAGTGCTGAGGTCACTAACCCCGCTGAAGTCACCCCCGGTACCTGGGGCTGACACGCATCCCAGGGCAGGGGCCCGCACTCAGCCTGCAAAGCCCCTGGTAACCGTTCCTGTGCTAGATTAATGGGGGGGGAGGGCTTTGTAAGGTGTTAAACGCCTAATCACCACGTTGTACACCTGAAAGCAAGGTAACAGGTGCAACTGTCATTGAAAAATAAAATGTTATTCAGCCAAATAACCCAGTTCTGTTCCCAGGGAACGTGAAGAAGCTGGGAGAGGTGTACCCCAAGATCTCAGGTGCCCACAACGCGGAGCTGCGGCTACGCTGGGGCCAGATCATCCTTAAGAATGATCACCAGGAGGACTTCTGGAAAGTGAAGGACTTCCTGCAGAGCCAGGTGGGCGTCCCCCCACGTCCCCAGGCCCCCACGGGCCCTCCGCTTGCTCGAGGGTCCTGTGGGTGAGCTTGGCCTCACACCCAGCTCTGGAGCAGAGGGTGGGGTGGAGTGTGGCCATGTTGCCCTGGGGAAGAAGCCAGTCAGAGCTCACCGCAAGCTGGGGAGGGAGCGACGCGGTGCTGGCCTCGGACGTGAGGCCAGAGGACAAGACGTGGAGTGACCACGCGGTCGCGGAGCCACATCCCGGGAAGTCTGTGCCTCGGGGAGGTTCAAACAGCCGCTGCATCTCCAGTCACCCCAGGGAGCTGCCCTGCCGGGCACGGGCAAGGGTCTCGCAGGTGACTGTGCTCGATTCCGGAGCAGGCCAGGGGGTCCTGGAGGTGGGGACGTGCTTGGTTCCCCAGCCGCGTGGTGGCAGCCGAGCGCCTGCCTGGAGGTCCCAGCCCGCAGAGGCTCTGCCAGGCCTCTGGGTTTCGGGGACTTGGGAACTTGCGTGGGTGCACATCGGGGTCCTGGGCTGGCTTCCACACAGCAGCAGTCGGACCCCCTGTGTCCTTGGCTTGGTGCTGAGCCTCTACCGTGTGCAGGCACTCGGTGGCTGACCGCTGATGGCTTTCTGAGCATGTGGAGCCACCCGTCCTGTTGGGTGTGTGTCCCTGCCCCGCCCTGGGTTGGGGGGAGTGCGGACACCTGTGTGGGGTCTTGAGGCACCTGCTCACGACCCCTGGGATGGTCCTGGGCGGGGCTGGATGGATCCTGACAGCCGCATGGGCCACGCGTGTCTCTTGCAGGGGAAGCAGAAGTACACCCTCCCGCTGTACCACGCGATGATGGCCGGCGGCCCGGCAGCCCAGGCCTTGGCGAAGGAGACCTTCTCGGCCACCACCGCCCAGCTCCATGTCAACGTCGTCCGCTATGTCCAGCAGATCTTGGCACCCACGGGCAGCTAGGAGCCCCTCTGCAGCGGGACCCCTGCCCCTTCACGCCGCACGGGCTCTTGGGGTGACCGACCCGCGTGCCGGCTCTCCACCCCACCCCTCAAGTTCGTGTCCCTAGGAGAGTCTCTCCCCTGTGTGGTGTCTGTGACTCGTGGGAACCCCCTGGACCACCGAGAGCAGAGACCCCTCACCCTGGCCCTCAGTGCAGGCTCCACGGGGCAGGTCCCCCCCACTCCCCACATGAGTGTTGGGGGAAGGGCACGGAGTCTTTTGCTTTTCTGGCTGAGTCTTGAAGAACTTTGCAAACGGCTACATTTGGGCCGCTTTTTCCTCAGGTTTGATCTTTGTTTTAATAAATCTTTTTATCTGAAAAGTGTTTGACTTGGAGTGGTGGATTGAGTGACTGAAACTCCTTCCCCCAGGCGTCCCCCTGTGCGAGTGTCCTGAGATGGCCACGGGGGACACAGATTGTGAGCGTCCCGTGTCCTTAGGGAGCCCCGGCTGCGGGAGGCACGGGTCCCACGCGCGCAAGATGAGCACGGCAGTGTGGTGGTCACACGTCCAGGGAAAGCATGCACATGGACAGCATCCACCCCTCCCCCTCCCCATCCTCTCTGGGGCTAAAATGGAAGCACGCACCTCATTTGTCTCCCTGGAGCCTTCTCCCAGGTGGGGTTCAAGGCGCGGGATGAGGAGAGTGGTGCAGAGAAATATTTAGGCAGAGTGGGGCAAAGGGGAAAGTTGGGACAACTGTCATAGCATAAGGAATAAAATACATTAAAATATATATTTAACTACATGTAAGTTGCCTCTCTCACGTACGGCGCGCCTCGGTCCCGTGCCCGCTCTGTCCCAGGCTGCGTGCTGTCCCGGGCCCAGGCCCCCTGCCCAGGCCCGCCCGCCCAGGGAAGGGCACAGCCCAGCACCACACACATTTGTTCTCACTCCTCCTGAGGGCAAGCGAGTTGTGTGGCCACGTTACCCGGCAGAATGGCGAGGGAGACATTGCACGGAGCTTCGCCAGCTGCAAGGGGCCTGGGACTCCTCCAGGGCTCTCAGGACACCTCCCTGCTCCCCAACGGGTGTCCTGCTCATTGGCTCTTTCTTCATTCGTGCAAATCCCTGCAGCGCCGGGGAGCCCCGTTGTCACGGGTTGCGGAAGCTCTTCTTCCTCCTGAGCTTTCTGAGCCACAGCGGGGCGTCCAAGAGGTGTCTCCTGCTCCCAGCACGCTGGCCGCCCGCAGTCCTCTGGCTGCGCCTGCCTGTCAGGGCTGGGGACAGCGCTCGTGATTGTCCCCGTCCCCAAAAGGAGGCTGGGCCCCGTGTGGCCCCCGCCCCGCAGCTTGTCTTGGGAGCTCCTCCCCACCTGACTGACCGACCTCCACCCTACGTCGCCCACGCAGCTCCCTAACGCAGGCTGGTGAAGGCACAGGTGCTCAGGGCTAGGTGCCAGCCTGCCGGGTCCCTTTACTCGGCTGTTTCCCCGCGAAGCCCCTTGAAGGCAAGGGCGCGGATACCCTTTGTCTCATTCCCTCTGTCCTTCTGTCCTCTCAGTGCGCAGAGCACGTGAGCAGCCCCAGGCCGGGCCTGGGAGCCGGTTTTCCCACATTCCAGGCCAAGTGGCGGGGCGGAGGCTGTGCCTCGCCTGGGGCTCCACTCCGTGGGGAAGGCCCGCAGGGCTGGGAAAACCCAGAGCCCAGTGGAGGGAGCAGACCCTAACCCCTCCCCTGGCACCCACAGCTTCCCACCCAGAGAGGCGAGAAGCAGGTCCCTTGAGCCGGACTCTCAGTCCTTGGGCTGCGGAGTTAGGGTGGTGGCTCTGGAGCTGTGGTGCGGTCACCTTCCCTCCAAGTGAGTGACCTCACCTTCCGAGGCTGCCCTTGGCCACGAGCCACCCGGGGCCGGGGCCCTGACCGAGGGGGTGGGGAGACCGAACTTGTGCCCCTGTCATAGGGGCAAGGAAGAGTCGGATCTGGAACAGATCTCAGGTGTGGCTTAGTCCAAATCGCCTGGCTTTTACAGGCGGGAAAAACTGAGGGTCACCTAGTTGGAGAGAAGCCAGGGAAGAGGCCCCCTGCCTCTGTCTGCCCCCCAACACCGCCCCTGTTCCGGGTGTCAGTGGGGCCTGTTGGGCTTGGGCCCTGGGCCTGGGGCTGAGTTCCTAGAGAGGCCCACAGGCATGAGCATGTCACTCGGAGCCTGGAGCCGAGGCGGTGCAGGGCAGGGGCGCCGGTCAGGGGCTGTACATCCTCACCCTGTGCTGGCCGGGCTCCATGCTGTAACTTCTCGTCTGCAAAGTGGGGGTAACCATGCCTGCCCGCAGGGCTTTGCGAGAATTAATGGGGACTATGGGAAATGGGAGACAAATACCAAGCACCCCCTTTTCTTGTTTGAAGGACACAGGCGGTTGGGTTCAGACCACTAGAGGGCAGCAGATGGCACAGGTGAGCGGCTGGTGAGCTGCAAAGGGGTGGTAGACCAGATAGACCAGACGGAGGGGTAAACACTGCTTGTGCATTCCTGCACCATCTAAATCCCAGGCGCAGGGGTGAGCTGCAGGGAGTCCCATCTGTCCAGAGGTGCTGCAGCAGCCCTGACACTTGGAGGGGGTCCCATGGGCAGAGAATGCCAAGACCTCTCCATCAAAACAGGTGCCAGCAAGTGGGCCCTAGGTCTGGGGACAAGGGGACGTGGGGAAGGGAGGACAAGGGCCCAGGGCTAGGCTGGCAGGCCCGCCCCACCCAGGCCCCGTGACGCTGCCTAGATGGCCCTCCAGCCAGAAGCCCCGACACCTGAGCTTTAGGGCCGCCTCTCCCCACCAGGCCCCTGTGTCCCCAATCTCCACATGTTCGGGGCCAGCAGCCTCTGGGACCCGGTTCCCCCAGATCCCTCACCCCTTGCCAGCCCCTCCCTGGCCTGCCCCCCACCCCCTTGGGGAATTTTCTGAGCCTGAGAGTGGTGGAAAATATATACGCCCCCACCCACCCAGCGACCCTCCCGCCGCCTGCCCAGGCCAGTGCCCTGTGCCCAACCCTAGAGGGTGCGGGAGGACCATCTGACAATCATTAAACCAGCCGGGCCTGATTTCCCAGCGCCCCAGGTAGGACCTGGGCCAAGTGGCACAAAATATGCAAATCACCTGGGCCCAGGAGCCCAGTCTAAAGGCCAGGAAATCCCCTCCGTCCAATGAGCTGCCAGCTCAGGTTACGGCTATAAAGGCCTAACGGGGAGGAGCTCCCGGGCCTATTTAGGGCGGGCTGGGAGCCGGGGCGCCGTGCCTGGCCCAGAGCTTTGCCTCCTGGATTCCTGGCGCCTGCCAACCCTTAACCCTTCCTGCCTGACTGCCACACCTGCACCACCACTTTGGTAGGTACCCCCCACCTGTCATCCTCCCCAGCCGGGGCTGGAGAAATGGAGGGTGTGTCGCTCTGAAAGCCCCACAGAAGTGTGTGGCGATGGGGGGTGTCCTGAGGGTCCGAGAGCTGGGGGACCGTCCCTGGCGGGGACAGGGTGGCCATGACTCCGCCAGCCCCGCGCAAGGGCCCGGTGACCGAGGAGGGCGTCCAGTAGGAGCTGAGGTGCCCCTATGGGGCGCTGGGAGCACGGGGCCCGTCTTAAAGGCGGGGTGTCTGGAGAGATGGGGGCCTCGGCGCCCCGGCCACGCCTGCCCAAGCTTCAGGAACAGAGCGGCTGCAGGGCAAGTGCCAGCAGGCCCTGCATCAGCCCCTCTCCCCTCAGGTAGCCTCATGGCTGCAACCTGTGAGATCAGCAACGTGTTCAGCACCTACTTCAGCACAATGTACAGCCCCGAGGACCCCGCACTGGCCTTTGTTCCCCCCGCTGCCTCTTTTGGGGCCGATGACCTCGTGCTGTCCCTGGGCAACACCCAGATGCCGTCGGAGGGCCCAGGTGGGTCTCGCAGGGAGGCATGCAGTGGGAGAGCGGGGCCATCCGAGAGGTTAGGGAGCCCGGGGTCGGGCAGGAGGAGGGTCTGGGAGCAGATGCCGCGGCCCGCGGGGACTCGTGGGAGGTGGAGGCGCTGGGGTGCCGGGTGGTGGGCCTCGCCCCCGAGGGCTGACGGGCGGCTGACCGTCTGCCCGCTGTACCCGGTCCCTTCTAGAGAAGGCCAGCTGGTCGAGGGAGCAGCCCCAGTGCTGGTCCAGGGCCCAGGTTCTGGACTGGATCAGCTACCAGGTGGAGAAAAACAAGGTCGACGCCAGCACCATTGACTTCTCTCGCTGCGACATGGATGGGGCCACACTCTGCAGCTGTGCCCCCGAGGAGCTGCGGCTGGTCTTCGGGCCCCTGGGGGACCAGCTCTATGCCCAGCTGTTGGACCTCTGTGAGTACAGCTGCTGGGCCGGGGTCCCCGCGCGCGAGGGAGGCCGGCCCGGGCGTCGGCCTCGCGTCCAGGATCAGCCAGGTCGTGGGAAGGACCAGAGCCCCCAGGCCAGGGCGCGGGCCCAGCCGCCCTGAGCCCCGCGGGCAGGGAGAGTTGGGCAGCTGGTTGCTGACCCGGTCTGCTCCCTCCTCAGCCTCCAGCTTTTCAGATGAGCTCAGTTGGATCATTGACCTGCTGGAACAGGACAGCATGTCCTTCCAGGAGACCCTGGTGGACCCCGGCCCCTCTGGTGAGCACCCACCTTCTCGCTGCACCCCCCAACCTGTCTCCCCAGCTAGAAAGGTCAGCAGGTCATCCATCACTCATCCGGGTGGCCTTCCCTGTCCCTGCCCAGTGCCCTGAGCCCTGTCTGACCACTTGCCTCCTCTTCCAGACCAGGGAAGTCCCTTCCGTCAGGAGGTGCCTGAGGACCGGCGGCAGCCCAGCCCCTATAACCCCAGCAGCTACGGCGCAGGGGCCCCGTCCCCTGGCTCTTCTGATGTCTCCACGGCAGGTGAGGGCTCACCTCCCCATCCCCGCCATGCCCCAAGCCCTTGGTCCCCAGCTTTCCAGGGGGTGCAGAGCTGCCCGGCAGCCTGTGGTAGGCAGAGGGTATGGGCCGCGAGGGGCTCACTGGGACCCTCCTCCCTAGGGACCGGTGCTTCTCAGAGCTCCCCGTGCTCGGACTCCGGGGGGAGTGACGTGGACCTCGACCCATCTGACAGCAAGCTCTTCTCCAGGGGTGAGTGGAGGGTGCGTGTCATGGTGGGGGTGCTGCCCTCCCCCCGCCACCCCTTGCTCTCCTGACCTTCCGCCCGCCCCACAGACGGGTTCCCTGACTACAAGAAGGGGGACCCCAAGCACGGGAAGCGGAAGCGGGGCCGGCCCCGGAAGCTGAGCAGGGAGCCTCGGGACGGCCTGGAGAGCAAGAAGAGCAAACACGGTGGGCACCGGGAGGCGGGGCTGCGGGGGGGTGGGGGTGGGGCGTCCCCGGGGGGGCCGGCCGCAGAGGGGAGACCTGAGGCTGTTGGGGGAAGGCCCTGCCATGCCCGCTCTTGCTGCGCAGGCCCCCGTCCTGCCTGCTCTGGGGTCCACACTTGCTGACTGTCACCAGCCGTTGGTGTGTTTGCTTTCTAACTGTGTCCCCGCCAACCGGTAGCACGTCGGTCACTCCTGCACCCCGTATTTGAGCAGTGAAACATCCGTGCTGTGAGCCGGCCCTCTGGGGCCCCACCCGGGCAACAGCACGCGGCGTTCCAGGGCAGGCACCACGATGCGGGGGCGCGGGGGGTCGGGGAGGGGACGTGCGGCGCCCCGGCTGCTGCTGACGGCTGGACCTCTCAGCCCCCAGAGGCACCCACCTGTGGGAGTTCATCCGCGACATCCTCCTCCACCCCGAGCTGAACGAGGGCCTGATGAAGTGGGAGAACCGACAGGAGGGCGTGTTCAAGTTCCTGCGCTCCGAGGCCGTGGCGCAGCTGTGGGGCCAGAAGAAGAAGAACCACAGCATGACCTACGAGAAGCTGAGCAGGGCCATGAGGTGAGCGGCCCGGGCCCGGCCCCGGGGTTCTGCCGCTTCGTAGCGTCGACGGTGGCCTGGAGGAAGAGGGCGGCCGCCGGCAGAGGCCCGGCAAATGCCGGATGACATCTCTGCGTGGCCCGCAAGGCTAGTCCCAGCAGCGGCGCTCCGTGGTCAGAGACCGCTCCTTAGCACCCCACACCTGCCCCGATGAAACCAGTCGCTCACCCCTGGGCCTCCGTGTCCCCTTCATTATCGCCAAGGTCCCTTCCAGCCCAGACACCATGTGTTTTCATGATGAGCCCCCTGGCACGGCCACAGATACAAAGAAGCAAAGGCAGGTGGCCCCTGGGATGCAATTTTAGGCCAGAAAGTGCGTCAGGCTCAGGCTGGTGGGGCAGAACCCAGTGGGGACAGGTCACCTACCGGTGGACAGCTGGGCTGGGCGGGGGCCCGGCAGCGGGTGCGCCCCTGCCCGGGGCCCCTCTGACCTCACGTCTGTCCAGGTACTACTACAAACGGGGGATCCTGGAGCGCGTGGACGGCCGGCGGCTCGTTTACAAGTTCGGCAAAAACTCCAGCGGCTGGAAGGAGGAGGAGGTGGTCGGGAGTCGGAACTGAGGGTCCATGGGGACCGAGACAGACACATGGACTTGAGGCCGGCGGCCCCTTTCGCAAGGACCGCTGTGCTGCGGAGGAAGTAGAGGCTCTGGGGTCCCCCAGCCGCCTCCCTTGGAATTACAAGCCCAGGGTTTGAAGTGACTTGTCCACCGATGATGCTACAAGTGTGGCTCCTTTGGTGCCTCCTGATGCCCGATCCAGACCCTGGCGGTGGACACCGCCTTCGTCCCACAGGTGCCTGGACGGAGGCCAGGAGGCCGGGGAGGCCCAGGGCATTGTGAGCGAGGGGACAGGGCCCCGCGCCTTGTTTCTGGACTGGCTTCCACTCCCTCCCCGTGCTCGGGCTCCGCAGGCGGGGGTCAGAGCACTCCCTAATTTATGTGCTACAAGCACGTCCGATGTATATAGAGATCTATTTTTTCTAAGACATTCCCCTGACTGTTCTCGGCCCTGGGCTGGGCCGGCGGGGGCACGGGTGCCGGATGCCCAGGCTGGGGCTCCGGCTCCTTTCTCCCGAGTGGAGGCCGAGACCTACCTCCAATAAAGTGCCTCTCGGGCTGTTTGTAACCTTTGTCTTAACTCCCTGACAACGCGGGCCTCTGGATCGGATAAGGCCAGGGTGTGGGCGGGGACCGGGGTCTGGGGGTCAGCCTGCGGGTCAGGAGGGGCGTGGAGGCCGCGCGGAGGGTGGGGGTCCTAGAGCTGCAGGGCCGGGCTAGGGACGCACGGGCGGGGGGGCCGGGAGGAGAGGGAAGGGAGCCCTGCTCGCGACTGGAGGGGCTGCGCAGCGTCAAGCCAGCAGGGGCGGGAGCCGCACAGGCCGAGGGGCGGCCGCTGCGCCTCGGAGCTCGCTGTGAGGCGGGGTGCAGGCCGGCCCCTCTGAGAGCCCGGGGTGCCTGTGGAAGAGTGACGATCTTGTGGAGGGAAAAGCGAGCGCAAGAGAGAGGAGACCTGAGGAGGAAGGACAGGAGGGGTTGGCCGCCGTTTGGAAGCCTCAATGGCCCTCCCGAGACGCGACGAGGGAGCTGTTGCACCCACTTCACGGACCGACGCGGAAGGTGAGGCTCAGGACCAGGGACCTGCCAAGGCCACGCAGGCGGAGCCCCGTGCGGCTCCCCTGGGGACAGCTCCAGGGCCCAGCCCCTGTGACCTCACACTCAGCAGGTCCCAGACGTTGCTGCTGCTTGTCTGTGCAGGGACAGTGCCCCCAGGCTTCTTGCAGGGCCCTTTTCTGCACGTAGGTTCCTTACGAGGGATGACCACCGAGGGATGGCCGCCGGTGGGAAGCCCTAGGGGTTTGAGGTTCCAGATTTCAGAAGTCTGAAGTGCCACTTAGTTGTCTTAGAAACACCAGATTATTCGCCGAAGGGACGTGGGAAAGTGGGAGCTCCTCAGAGAACGTGCGTGTGGGTGGGGGGGAGGCTTGCTCTGCAGACACAAGAACAGTCAGGACAGTGGGGAAGCCAGCTGCACGGAGCCCTGGGGGTGTGGAAGAGTCTAGAATGAATGCCCTGCAGCCATTGGGAAGGTGCATCCCTCTGAAGTGTGCGGCTGGCACACTTGTGTGATGGGCGAGGGTACAGGCTTTGTCTCAGACACCCCTGCTCCCATGCCAGGCAGGCCCCACCCTGGGGGACGCTTTGGCGGCATGGCCTCGTCTTGCGAAGACTCCCACGTGCTGGCGCCTAGCTGATTTCTGCATGTTGTCTTGGAGACCCCTACAGAGGTCACCCGCCCTTGTTGCCAAAACTGGAGGGCACCGCTGCTCTGCCCGCCTCCACCCCCAGTCTTCTGCTGTAAGGGTCTCAGCCATGAGGCTGCTGGGCGTGTGCGTGGGAAGGAGGGGCCCAGACCCTTGGCCCTCGGCCAGCGGGAGGCGCCGCCCAGCTCCCCCTCTGACCTTCGTCCTGTTGCAGTTTATGAGCTGCTTTCCTCGCCCCGTTATCGCTCTGGGTCCACCCCACAGCCCTCAGGGGAGATGGGGAGGACCCACGTCCCTGGCGGGGCTGGTCCAAGGTCACCAGGCAGGTGAAGAGGGGACCAGAGCCCAGGACTCCTGCCTGCGGGTGGGAGCCCAGGGGCAGCGCCCTTGCTGTGACTCCCAGAGCAGACCTGGGGCCCCCGGGCTGTGCTGGGGAGGGTGGCGGGCCCTCAGCTGCCCCAGAGGCACCTGTTCCTTATTTAAGGTGTCTCTACCTAGCATCGCTCGGCACGACCCAACAGAGCCGGCACATGCCCCTGGGCTGGCTCTTCTCGCTCCGTCCCGGGCGCCCACTGTGTTGGGTGTTAGTCACCCCGACTCCCAACTGTCGCCAGCTCGGGAGCTACTACGGGTTCGGCCCCTCTCTGTGGGGGCGGCCTCTGCCTGGGTGTGGCCGGGCTCTTTCCGTCCTGCCTCGGGCAGCTGGTCACCCTTATCTGTTTCTGTGGAATCAGTGCGCTGCTGGGCAGGCCAGAGGGAGGTCGCCCCTCCCGAGTTTGGGTGTTCGGTTTGGGTGTGCCTACCTCTGAGCTCCCGGGACAGTTCCCGGATTCTGCCCGCCACCCCCCTCCCCGCAGCCCTCCACCCAGTTCCGGGAAACCAGCTTCACCTGCTCTCTCTCGTGGGTGAGGTGGGCAGAGCGGTTGTATTTTCCGAGGGCTCTATTTCAACCTGTCCTTTCATTCCAGTTACCTGTTTGCACGGCCCTCTCCCTGACCAGCCATCCACGCCGCTGGGCCCGGATGGGGCTCACTCTCCTCAGCCCCTCACACAGCGCTCGGCCAGAGCGGGCGCTCGACAAATATTTGCCAAACAGCCGACTACCGCCTCTCCCTATGCACGTACCTCACACCTCACAACACGTACCAGTCATGCACACCCACACATATGCACACACTCACACCGCCCAGGTCCTCTCCCCCCACTCTTGCACGTATCCCCCCAGGGGCCCAGCGGACCCTCCCTGAAGCACGTCCTGGCCCCCCCTCCCTCCAGGACGCAATGCAAAAGGACAATGTGGGCCCTTTTGAGAGACGAAAAACTCCAGAGCACACGCCAAGCCTGGGGCCCTCCGAGGCGCCCCCCACCCTCCACCCCCACCTGCAGGCGGGCCCTGCTGCCTCTGGCTCGGAGCTCACGGAGCCCCACCCCTGCCCCGCCACCTTCCTGGGCAGGAACGCGGGCAGCCACAGAAACAGGAACGTTTCAAATCAGGAAAGCGCTCAGAGAGGAACTCGGATGTGTGGCTTCTCTTAAGAAATCAGACCTGGACCCCGACCGGCCCCTCCTCGGGGGGCTGGGGTGCGGCCAGAGCCCCCACCACTCACCGCCCTACCTGCAGGCCCTGGCAGCCCCGTGCTGCGAGGGGCGCACCCTGGGCACGGAATAGCGTGCGACCCCCTGGGCAAGCCATGGCGGCTTAATGCAGAGCGCCCGAGGCCACCACCAGCCAGCAGCTGGGTCCCGCCCAGCCACCGCCTCACCTGGGCAATGGCTCTTCCCATACCTCCCCCCCCCCTGCAGGAAGAACAGACCCTAAGTTAGCGCCTTAGCCGTCTACCTGTGACTTGCAGATCAGACCGCCAGGCCCCGGCGAGTGAGCCCGTTTTACAGGTGAGCAAACTGAAGCTCCGAGGAGGCAGGTGACTTGCTCAAAGCCGCACGGCAGCCCCCGTGCGAAGCCCCTGCTTAGCGCCAAGCTACGTGCCGGGCGAGTCCTGACCACACATTACTCCCTCGTGGTCTCCCTGAGTGTTTGGTGCGTGTCCACCGTGCGCCTGGCTGCAGGCCCGTGCAGGAGGCCCGGGAAAGCCGAGGACACCGTAGGGAGACGAGGCCGGAACCTGAGACGTCCCAAAGGCGCCTGCCTAAAGCTCCCGACGAGGCTGCGGGGGGGGGGGACGGCCCCTCGCCTCACAGATGAGGAGGCTGAGGCTTACAGGGAGTAGGAAGCAGCTCAGGTTTTCAGAGCCGGTCCGTTCGGGAAACCCGGGTTGAGCCCCGGCTTCCTGACCCTGTTTCCTCAAGCCCACCGCTGACTCTGCTCTGAGGGGCTCCAAGAGCAGGCAACGGACGTGTCTCCCTGCTGCTCGACTGTCTGAAGCCCACTCGTAGCCGTGCATTTGAGAAGTGCCCACAGACAGACAGACAGACAGACAGACATGCCCGGGGAAACGGTCCCATTAGATCTGATCCCTGGGGACTCCCTGAGCATGTGTGTGGGGGGAGTTTTTGTTTCCGAGACCCTCGCAGGGCCATCTCTTGGGGGACTTGCCTCCTTGTCTGGCTCCCTCCCCCACCCCCATTCCTGCCCCCCCCCCCCCCGCCGCTACGTGCAGGGCTGGGCCAGGGCAGTAGCAATTAGCCCAGCTAAGCCACCGGTTACTGGAACCTTCCTGTCGACTCTGGAGCCGATCCAAGAAACCACGCCCAGTGGCCTCGCATGACTCAGCCTCACCTGCCCACCTGCACACCTGCCACCCTCAGTGACCCAGGCGCAGCACCCAGGGGAAAGTCCCAGGATCCTTTGTCTGCCCTCATCTACCCCGTGTGTCTGCAAGGCATGCTGGGATTTAGCGCTCTTACCTCACCCGCCCGGGCTCTGCCGGTTTCTAGCCCGGAGGGGAAGCCGCGGGCTGGCCAAGGCGGGGCTCGGACAACAAGGATGGCGAAGGAGGGCTGTCCGAGGCGGGAGCGGCCGTGACCGTGGGAGACGCCAACTCATACACCAGACCGGCGAAGGACAAAAAGAACGTCCTGCCGTCGGGAACTGGCGAGGACGGAGGAAACCCAGGCCGTCCCCAAACCCTTGGTCCAGCTCCGCGTGAATTAGGAGACCATTTCTCAAGAACAATGTGACACGTTGTTTAAAAGCCTTAAAAAGCGTGTATGGGGGGGTGAGGAGGATAAACAGTGATGGAAGCAAATACAATAAAGATGCGACTATTAAAAAAAAAAATGAGTGTATCTTTTCACACAGCAATTTCATGTCTGAGAAATGTTTCCATAGAGAATTCTTGGACAGGGGCACCAAGAGCACACAGAGCGGGGCTCTCTTCGTGGCGGCGGCGTTCACACGCAAAGGGGGCGACCGGAGCGTCAACCCAAAGAGGGTCCGTGGCGGCAACTGCCCCGGAGACGCCCGTGCCGATGCGCGGCGGCCGCTCGTGGGCCGCGGCGGGGCTGTGCTCCCCAGGACCCACGGACCCTGACGCTCGGAGCCAGGTTGGGGGAAACAGGTTCCTGTTCCTTGTGCACGGAACCAACCCGCTTTTGCCGAATATTAGCGGTTCTCTCTGGGCGGTGTCATGAAAAAAAAACTCCATACTTTTTGGGAAAAAAAGACTGTGTTTATGTGACTGTGGGAGAAATGAAACCATTTCCCATTTGGAAACGTACAAGGGCACCAGCAGAATTAGGAACCGCTGCTCCAGCACTTGAAACATGTCTCCGGGGCGTCTCCCCCTCAGTCGCCCAGAAGCAGGAACGATCCCTTTCAATTTGGTGAGAAGCCTTTGGCTCTGAGAGATGAAGACGCCGCCCAAAGATTCACAGCAAAAACCTGGGGGTAGGGTGGTTGTCTGTTTATTCTTTCTTCCCGAGGCCATGCCGGGTCTTCTGATGAGCCCACTGAACCCGTTCTCCATCTCGGTCCGTTGTCTAGTCCTAGAATCCCTCTTTGACCCCGGCAGCTTTCTCGCGTCCCCACTGAAGTTCCCCATCTGTTTCCGCCTGTGGTTCACCGTTCCCACAAAACCCTTTAACACGTGAGCTCTCTGAGAGCCTAGTTGTGTTGGTTACTTTTTCCTGACAGTAGGATTTTCTTACTGGTTTTTTTTTGTACGTCTCATTACATGCGGGACATCGGTGTGGGACAGTAAAGGTTAAGATAAGTGGCACCTATGGCTGGAAGTGGGCACGCCTCTCCTGTCAGGCCAGCCACGCAGGTGTGTGCATGTGTGTGCACTGTGCATACATGCATGTGTGAGCATGTGCGTGGGGAAGGGGCGGGGGCGTCGGGTCAGTCTGACTGGGGTTTGGTTCTGTGGGTCTGATGGGCTGCGGTCAGTCGGGCGCCCCTGGCCTCGTATTTCTCTAGATCCCGTGGTGCTGGGTTTCCTCAGTGCTCCCGCCCCACCCTCAGCTTCCGGCGCCCCTGTGCCCTGTGCCCCTGGTGCTGCAGACGGGCTCTCTCACGCTCGCCTCCTCCCCCGAGGCCGATGGTGGCTGCTTGTTTCCTGCCGTTTGCCAGCTTGGAGGGGCGGCAAACGCCCCTCCCAGGCCCCGTCCCAGGCCCCATCTCAGGCCCGCCGTGAGCCTGGGTCTCAGGGCGGGACCTCTCGGTCCTGCGCCTGCTCCCTGCGGCACCGCCCTCTGCCTGGGTCTGGGGCAGGGCCTGCGTGGGGCAGGGTCCCGGCCTGTCCTCGACCCGCAGGCTGCGTTGCGGGCTTTCTCCAGCTCCTCCCTCTGCTGACGCCGGGGCCGGGCCGCTGTCCGCCGTTGCGCCTCCTGGCTTTGTGGGAGATGCAGCAGCATGGCTGGCCTCTACCCACCAAATGTCTATGGCACATCCCTCCCCGTGTTGTGACAACCGAAAACGTCTCTGGACATTGACAAATGTCCCCTGGGGGACACCACGTCCTGCCCCCAGAACCATGGCTCTGACAGGACCTTGGGGCCATGAGGGAAACAGCTTTTTCTTCCACTGGCCCCACTAAGGCCTTGAGGCACCAGAAAGGGCCCCACCTGCCCCAGCAGCTGAAGGCCCTTTCCTCCTCCTCTACCTCCTCCTTCCTGCTTCTTCCGGGGGGGAGGGTCTGGGTGGGGCTTCCTGCCGCCCCCGGGCAGCGCCCCTGCCCACCCTGAGGGAGGCTCTCTCCAGTCTCCTGAGTCCGCAGTGACGGTGCAGCCCCCAGGGACCTGCTGGCAACCCCCCAGCCGTCGAGGATTTGTTAGAAACTGCCCTGTGATACTTCTCAGCTGCCGGGCCGGCCCTCCTCCCCACCCCGGTGTCAGGTGAGCCTGCGACCCCTGTCTCCTCCAAGGGACCTGTCTTTCCTTGGGTTCTAGGTGACTCGGTGGCCCTGTGACCCCTAGCTCTCTGACGGGTTCAAGACAAGCTCTGATTTTGTAGATTATCTGACATTTTTGGTTTTAGGTGGGAGGGAGGCCCCTCCCAGCTTTCCACACCCTCCTTGATTCTGCGTCCATAGTGGGGCGCCGCCTACCACATGCTGAGCAAGTTGACTCTTTGGGGGCTTCTAGACTTCTCTGATGGTCTTGAGAAACCAATCCTCTTGTCCCGACCCCAGCACACACAGACGCACGTAATTTCAGCCATCATTTTGCCATCCATGGCTCTTCCTCCAGGTGCCCGGGAACTTCGTGCTAGTGGCTTTGCCTCCAGATAAACTTTCCTGTCGGTGTAAAGACAACCACTGCGGCACTTTTTCAAAATAATAACACGCTGGAAACAAATGAAAAGCTAAGCCACTGTACTGAGAGGGTCTTTCAGTCCAGGTGTTGTCGGTGTTTTACATGCGCAAATGCTAAACCTCACGACCGCTTGCTCAGGCAGCCCGTCGCCGCCCCTCATTGGTGAGAGAGCTGCAGCCGGGAGATTCAGCCCAGTCTCCCCGGGCGTCAGGGCTGGTAAGTCAGAAACGACCACCCAGAGTCAGGCCGTGTGCACGGGGCCGGTTTCTGGCCCAGAGATTCAACACCCAGGAACGGGTGATAAGCAGGTACAAGGATGAGTGTCCAAACGCGTGTCTGCGAGGGGGTTCATGTGTCTCGATTTTGCCCACGGACGGAGGTTTGTTAAACAAATCCTCCTGCAGCCACAGCGAGACTGTGGGTCAGGGAGAGCGAGGTGTTTAATGTCAGGGAGCGTTGCCTGGGGCGCGCGGTGAGGGGAGGACGCTGGTTGGACGACGCGCGAAGCTGTGTGTCGGTGCCGGTCTGGGATGAGGGAATGACTCGCGGCATCCGGACACGCGGGCTACAGCCTGGGAGGAGGCCTGGCGGCAGGCGCAGCGTCTGTGGGCTCCGGGACGAGGCTGTTGGTTTTCACGCCTTCCTGTGTTGGCGAAGTTTCTTTTACAAAAAGCCTGCATTGATCTTAAAGCAAAAAAGGAGCAACCGCTTTTTCTACTTTGAAAAAGACACATTAGTGATTCAAAGAAGTGAAACGCATGTCTAATCTGTGGGGTGCATGAACCAAAGTGTGAGCGGTCTACGGGGACCCTGGGTGCGCTGCCCCGGGGACGCTCCAAGGCACCGGTATCGCTGGTGCCGGGGCGGCTGCGCAGGACCCTCCCCTGGGAGCTGCCGGGCGTGAGCGAGCAGGCCATGACCACTCGCAGGGATTAACGGCGCGGCGAAAGTATTTGCTGAGTGGCTTTGGAACCACAGGGTAGAGCGCAGACCCTGGAACCTGGCGTGGGAAGGTACATGGGGACGCGCCAGGCCACAGAGAGGGGCGTCACCCGGGCAGAGAGAGCGCTGTGGGTGAAGAAGGTAAAGAGGCATGAAATGGCCGTGCCCGTGCAGGGAGTGGTGAGAGGCTGGCGGCAGCAGGAGCTCAGCCTTCCGGCACGGACGGCAAGAGTGAGGCCGCCAGGTTTCCAGGTCATGAAAGCTTTGCAGGGTCCCCAGGGTCACGGGGAGTCAGTGTCAAGACCCTGGTTGTTCAGCAGACACTCCGCTGGCATCGCTGTGGTGCTGAATGGAGGGGACGATACTGAGGACGGTCCCCGGGAGGGAAGTGTTCAAGGTGACTTCAGCCCCAGCTGCCATCTGACCACCTGTGTGTGACAGGCCTGTGTGCGGGCCACCGAGTTGAGCCTGGTGAACCCCAAGGGCCATGAAAGGGAATACAAAGTGACTCTGTTGTGTTGACTCACAAGCCGTGGGACAGAGCTGGGGGTGTGATGGTGCCGTAAAGACAGTCTAACAACAATTGAACCCCGTGATGTGGCCTTTGGGACCACGTTACGGGTAGCCGGTGGGAGGACACGGAGGAGACCGTCCATGAAAGTCTGCAGGGCATTAACGAGGTCGTGAGTGGACCTGAGGTCCCGGAGGGGCCGTCCATGGGACAGAAAGAGAAGTAAGGGAAGCGCTGTCGGCAGCTGGGGGACGTTTGGTGACAGTGTTGCCTGCAGAAATGTGGGAAAAGAAAATGCCTCTGCACAGTAAATGAATGTGGCCATGAGGTGTCACCTTTCACCCCCTCCCCGTCAGCCACCAGCGAGGTTGTGGACCCCCAGCTCTAATCAAGGGTGAAAGGGCACCATCCGGGGGCGGTCAGGAGCCCGTGGATTGTGGCCTCGCTCTCAGAGGCCTGACCAGACCGCGGTTTGCAGGGACCGGTCAGAAAGGCGGAGGGAGAGGCGGGGAGGGTGTGGGGTGCAGGCTGGGGGGCAGGACCGAGATGACCAGGGCCACCTGGCGTGGTGGCGTTGTGACTCAAAGTGCCGGTGTCCTTAGTCCTTTGCTGCTGGGTGCTGCGTGTCCGGGGCGGGCGCTTTCAGCTCTGTTCCTCGGCCTCCCATCTGGAAAAGTGGCTGAAATGCAACGCTTGAAGCATAAAAAGCCGCCCACACTGACTAGGGGGTCCCCTCTGGGCTCGGATCCTGCCTTAAGCGTGGCCTGCCCTACTGACTCAGCCCCTGCTATGTGGGTCAGCCAGTCAGTGGTCCCCGGTGACTCGCTGGCTGTACCCGGGTTAGCAGTGGTCCAAAGTCTCTGCCCTTGCTCCGGCCCTGCCCATTCGGACAGCGGTTAGAAAATGGCGGCGGGAGGCTTGGCCAGGGGCCAGGGCTCCCTGTGGTGACCCAGCCCACCGACTGGGCTGCCTCTGCCCGTCAGGCGATGGCCAAGGGCTCTGGGAGTCCAAAGTCTCCCAGGAACCCAGTGACCACAGCTTGTTCGTGGGGGAGGAGCTTACACTGGCCCCGCCCACTTCCTTCGAGCTCTTGGCCTCTGCTCTCCTGGCCTCGGGGGTCACCCATCCTTAGTCTTCCGGTGCAAGTGCATCACCGCAGACCCCCTAAATGGTGATCGATTCTAGTGTTTGCCCTTGAAATAGGCGTCCGTTTACGTGATGCTGAGAAAAGCTGGACACAGAGGGACAAACGCAAGGAGGGACTGACCCCACTCACATGAGAGCCCTGGGGGAGGTGCGGCCGCAGGGGCAGAAAGGGGCGGGGATTGATCTAGACATAAAGCATTTTTTACAAAAAGAGAGTAGGCGGTGGAATCTGGGGGTGGGGGACAGAGGTCCAATCTGGGACGATGAGAAAGTCATGGAGCGGCACCACAGTGTGAATGTGATTAACGCTTGGAGCTGGACACTTAGAAATGGAGAAAATGGTGAATTTTGTGTTCTGTTTATTCTACCACAAGTTGAGAAAAACTAGTAGTTACCATGTAACAATAATATATGGGTATCGTGTATCAGAGGGGACCAAAGCCGGAAGCCACAGGTCCAGGGGACCCTCCAAGGCCCTGGCTGGTAGCCGTCCCCTTTACAGCCATGCTGACCTCCTGTCAGCGAGGAGGCCACCTGGGAGACTCGCCCCACCCTCGGCACCTGCTGCAATCTGACGCCCAACACGTCCACGCGTGTCTCTTGGTGCCCACGGTCCCTCTACCAGGTGGCACACGCGGGCCGGTAGGGACTTTGTTCGCTGCCGTATCGGCACCCGGCATTGAAGCACAGTCAACACCCACTTGCCGGATGCATGGCTTCCTTGAGCTTCCTGTGGCCCAAGTATTCATAAACATCTTTTTCAATTTTTATTTTAAATGGGCTTTGAGAGAGAGAAAGAAACATCGATCTATCCTTCTTCTTCCCTAAGCATCATTGGTTGATTCTTGTATGTGCCCTGACCCGGGATCGAACCCACAACCTTGGCCTAGGGGGATGATGCTCTAAGCAACCGAGCTACCTGGCCAGGGCCTTAGAGCATCTTAAGTGCACGGAGCCTGAGA
Source organism: Mormoops blainvillei (assembly GCA_004026545.1). Lineage (NCBI taxonomy): Eukaryota > Metazoa > Chordata > Mammalia > Chiroptera > Mormoopidae > Mormoops > Mormoops blainvillei. The sequence goes on from PVJD01003364.1 coordinate 49,862, forward strand.
GGCAGGCAGGTTCGCAGGTGACTGTGGCTGCAGCCCTTCGGGCATCCTGGGGCTTCTGTCCTCCACCTCTTCTCAACTCCTTGAAATGGAAAACGAAAACCGAAGTGCCTCCTGCCCTCCGAGCCTCCACACGCCACCCTCTGGACGGTGACCGGACACCTGCCGCTCCCTGGCTGTGTCCTGGCCATCGGCTGAGCCATGGGCCCTCACCTGGGGCGGAGATTGTAGCCGGGAGGGAGGACAGATGGGCCAGGGGGAGGCGAAGGGGGAGTCACGGGGGCTGCTGAGGGAGCTCCTGTTCCTGTGTGCTGTCCCCGGCGGGCGGGCCCGGCCCCCGGGGTGTGATGAGAACGGCCTTGGGTTCCGTGAGGGGCAGACAAAGGGCCTAACTACCTGTGTCCTCCACCTGCCCCTTGTCCTCTGTTTACACGCTACCTTCCCGTAAGTGGGTTGGCCGCTGGGCCGCACTGGCACTGAGCCAGACACACCTGCCGGACAGGTTGGGCAGAGCCCTTGGGGTGGGGAGCTGGTGATTCGGGCCCCTGGGGAGCGAGCCCTGCTCCTAAGTCAGCAGCGCGCCAGGCCGCGGTGGGTGAAATGCCTTCGGGGAGCCAGGGGGCCGGGAGGTCCTGTCCAAGCTGCTGGAGGCAGGAGAGCCAAGACTCGCCGTCCTCAGGGGGCCTTCCCTTGTGGGGGGCTGAGGACCAGGGGGACACAGAGCACAGCAGGGCCCACGCCGGAGCCACAGGCCCCTTGGATGAGAGACCCCATGTGATGTGTTCCCCAGGGCACGGCAGCTGCGCTGGTGCTGGGCTCCGTCCTGCCTGGAGCTAGGGAGGCTTGGTCCCTCCCTGGGCTTCACTGCACAGCCAGGGCAGCTGGGCGGGTGACAGTGACGGGCAGGTGGCAGCTGTGCAGCCAGGGGAGAGGCCGTTGGTGGTGGAGAATCAGGGAGGCAGGACCTCTCCGCCCGCCCCCAGGCGTCAGCACCCCCCAGGGGCATTCCTGGCCAGGGCACGAGGTTGGTATGACTCAGCCGGGAGATGTCTTCCTCCCCGTGGGATTATCAACCACGTTCATGTCAGATGAGTCCTCCACCTGGCCCTTCAGTCCTCGCCACGGTGAGGACTGGCCACACAGCCGCCCAGGCCCTGCTGCCTGCCGGCCATGTGCCCAGCCCCTCACCCGTGACCGGACCGTGCTGTGTTCGCTGCCACTTCTGCCGTCCACTCCCGCCATTGCCCCCTCCCCGCTCCATGCACCCCACCCTTCCCTTCCTCCCTGTGGTGCTCTTAGGGGGTGTGTGGGCTGCACAGGTGCAGGGGCCCGTGAAAGCAGCAGGGGACAGCCAAGCGTCTGAGTGCAATGTCGGTCGTGCAGATGGCAGCAATGCCCGGCCACGCACAGTCCCTGTCCCTCGTCCCCTGCCCCCCGTCCTGCCTGGCGAGGACCCTTAGCGGCATGTCCATCCACACGCTGGCCTGCGCTAGCCCAGCCTCCCAAGCGTGCGGGTCACAGCTGACAGCCGTTTCCATCTCAACGAAGGTGAACGATGACCGCCTGTCGGCCTGTGCAGAGAAACGGGGCCCTCGCTGAGGCCGGGGGCACAAGAAGATCACTTGTTTATTCCTTTCACTTCCTGGCACCGTTTGAATCATAGAGTAATCACGTGCCACTTTTAAAAACATCAGCCCTACCGAGACTTACGTCGCACACTGGAACGTTGGCCTGTCCGGCGCGCGGGGCAGAGCTGCTATACCTGCCTCCACGGAGCCGGGCAGCCGCTCAGCGCGTTGTCAGCGCCCACGCAGGACCCTGCGCCGTGACAACCTCTCCCCACCCCTCCCCCACTCCTCCCCTATGGATTGGCCTGTCCGGGCGCCTCTGTCCAAGGCTGGCGTGCACCGTGGTGCCTCTGGGGTCTGGCTTCTGTCGCTCGGCGTCACGTTTCCAAGGTCCATCCGTGTGGTGGCATAGGCTCCATTCCTGTTTATTGACGAGTATTTCGGCCACGTGCCGCCGTTACTGTGTCTCACAGAGACCCGTTGGCCCTGAGTCCGGCACGACCACGGATGAGGTGCCGGAACTGTCTGCGTGGCTCATTCCTGAGAAATGTCCCCAGGCGGCGGCTCACATGTGACCGCGACAGAGAGGTCTATGCCCTGAGGTACCTTATGGTCCAGTAGGCAGGGGACAGATAAACCAAGTAAAAAAAGACACCAGTTAAGACACCAGGGGAAGGTTTGTGCTCTGAGAAGCAGGTGATAGGGTGATGTGCTGGACACAGCGTCCAGAACAGTCCTTTTTCGGAAGGACGGTGACGGAGGCCTCTGGGTGTGTGAGGTTGGACATACGACGTGTCTGAGGGAAGAAGGGGGCCCGGAGGGGGCGGTCAGGAGCCAGCCCTGGACACGGGGAAGCTGGGCATCTCTGAGACACGGAAGGGCTGTCACTGGTGGGTGGGCAGGAGCGTGTGGCCCGGGTGGAGGGGTTACCGGAGGCATGGGGGTGAAGCACGGGCTGTTGTTCTGGGGAGAGGGCAGCAGGTGTTTGCTCTCAGAGCCCACTCTGGTGGCCGCAGGGGGAGAGTGGGAGTGGGGGTGGACACACGGCGGCAGCCATGCGGTGGCCGTGAAGGGCGGTGGTGCCACGCGTCGTGGTGAACCAGAGTAGAGACGGTGGTGCCAGGTGTTTGCCCAGGGGATGGTGATGCCGCAGCAGGCCAGGCCCAAGTGACAAAGGGCCACAGCTCTGATTCCTGAAGCTCTTTTCCCAGGCCTGGGGGGTCCGTGGAGGGAAGGGCAAGGAGGGCCTCAGGATGCCCTCCATGTGCAGAGCAAGTACGGACAAGCCCAGAGTGGCGTGACGAGGCACCTGACCCGGACGAGGGGCGCGAGGCTGTCTGAGGCTCTGGTACCTGGGACCAGCACAGCCACTGGCCATCTGACTGCCCTCTGAGACCCCAGGGGGCTCTGCCGGGTTCCTTCCACACCCCGGCTTCCGAGGGGCTGGGGCAAGGCTGCCCCTGCCGCAAACAACCCCCGCCCGCCCTTGGTAACCATGGACACACTGTGTAACCTGAGCTGGCCTCCTTGTGTGCAGGCAGGCGTGGTCCTGGGAGCTCCGGTGCCCGGTGCCCGGTGACAGCGCCCTGCAAACAGACTGGGTCACGGTCCTAGGAAAGCCCTCAGCCAGGTGGTCATCTCGCGGTAGCACGCAGGCCAGCCGTAACTGCGGGGGTGGGACCGGTCACGCTGCTGACCGGCTGGCCCTCCTCTGACCGGTCAGGGACATCCTAGGAGACAGGGTCCCCAGGAGGGCAAATTAACAGGGCCAGTGTGGGAAGCCTGGGGACACTGACCTCCCTAGAAATGCGTCCTGGGGGAGGCTGGCAGGTGGGGAGCTGCTGAAGCCACCTCTTCTGGTTTCTGGGGCCCTTTGCCTGGACCTCCAGGCCCGGCCAGGCCTGCAGGGGCCGCTCTGGGCAGGGTGCTGGTGGGGGGTGGGGCAGGCTGAGTGGGAGCCCGTGGTGCGTCTGGACGCCGCAGGGGAAGGGTTCGCATCCATTTGGCAGACACCTGGGCAGCACAGGAGACAAGCCGGGTGGGCGTGCTGGGGCCTTGTGGAGCGGGGGCCGGAAACCGAGCCATGAGTGCACACTTCTCGGCAGCCCACACCTGCCCACTCCCTCCCTCTCCTTCCCCCATTGATCTAGCTCTTTAACCCGTCCATCCACCTGCCTGCCCATCCATCCGTCCATCCGTCCATCCACCCATCCGCCCGAGCCCTTACCACACCGCGTCATGGTCGGTTGACGCTCCTGTCTCCTCCACCACAAGCAAGTGGGGCTTGTGTCTCGGGCACCGTATGTACCCGCATGCAGGACAGGGCTGGCACGTTGTTGGCGCTCGGTAAAGCCTGTCAAATGAATGAGTAAACACGCGATCGACTATAATGCAACCCAGTGCATGGCAAGGACCACCGGGGAGGTTTGGGGCCTTTGCTGCTCGCTCACCGTTCAGTCTCAGGGTCTGGGGCACAGCGGTGGCTCGGCGCACATGAATTTTGAAAGATAAACAAGTGAGTGAGTAAATGAATGGCTGAAGCTTTGGGAGTTGGGAGGAGGGAACAACCAGTTCCCCTGGAGGAAGGGGCGCAAAGCAGAGAGCTGGCAACCGAGCAGGCTTTCCACGGGGGCTTCTCCACCCACCCCACGGAACCCTGCAGGGCTGGGAGAACCTCGAGGAGCAAGGCTTCACTGAAAACCTCTGGACCCATCTGTAGGCCCCTCTTCCCAGTGGGGCGTGGAATTGTTCTTGCCTCGGGGTCACAGGAAAACACCTCAAATGCTGGAAGTGAGGGGGCCCCAGAACGAGTCCGGTCAGAGAGACCGGCATAGCTCAGAGGGGCCCGAGGAGACGCGGCAGCTGAGCATCCCGAGGTCCCTCTGGTCCCCTGGGGCAGACCTGGACAGGGACACAAAGTAAAGACACCGAGTGGACTTCAGTTAATCGTGCAGTGTCAACACGGCTCATTAACAGCGGCAGAGGCACCACCCCAGTGCGCGAAGCTAGTAACAGGGACACCAGACGGCGGTGTACGGTGTGGGGCCCCGGGCAGGCCTCCCAAATGTCCCGCGGGGCGTATCGATTATTCTGAATCAGTCAGCCGCGTCAGGAAGTGTGGGTTGGTGCAGGAAATAAATGTCCCTGTGAACAGTGCCCCCTTGCTGGGGGGAGGGGACATCTTTATCACCAGAATGGAGGATCCAGGGTTGAAAAGCATTACTGTATAAACAAACCTTTTTTTACCAATTTACTCCCCAAAGTGGGGCATTCCTACCTGGTAAATGAATACAGGGGTTATAAAGGCCTGGCCATGGCCCCTGAGAGGCAACACCCACCCAGCTCCCTGCCGGCCCCACGGAGGCGATTCTGGGTCCCTGCTGGCCCTCATCCTCTGTCTGCCCCCCTGGACCCCACCCCACGTCACGGTCCCACCTGCCCCCTCGTCCACCACCACCAGGCCCAGCCGGCCTTTCTTCTGCTTTGCCTTAGTCCTCAGTTTTACGCTCTAAAAAAAAAACGTTATCTTCCCTTGGATGTCCTTGTCCTTTACCACGCCCAGGACATCTTATCTTCCCAAGAACAAGGCTTTGGAGGTGCGGAGTAGCAAGTGCCCCGGGAGCCGGAGTCTCCCGAGCCGTCTGCTGGCGGTCTCGTTTTCCTGGGAATCGGTTCCCAGGTGCAAATGGGAGCTAAGGGCGCCCCAGTGTCGCCGATGCCGCAGCAGGCTCTGGACTTGGACTTGCCCGAGGTCCCCAGAACCCCCACTGGCTGCAGAGGGTGTGGTGGGGGATGGAACCTGGTTACTCAGAGGCAACGGGGCGGGTTTGCCATGAGCTCTGACAGCCGCTGACGGTGCCGGGCGGGGGGCTCCCACGTGAAAAGCCTGGCCCCAGCCCTCGGGGAGCGTGACCCGGCTGGGGAAGGCAGACAAACGAGCTGGTGCCCGCATCCGAGGTGCGCGCTCCCTGCGGCAGCAGGTAACAGGACGCGATGAACTGTGCTGTGTATAAAACGAGCAGACGGGCTGGGAGCCCGCTCTGGGCCAGGCTGGGCCCCGGGTGCTGAGCAAGGTCTCGGGAGGGAAAGGGGCGCCCCGGCGGTAGGGGAGGCCTGGGCACTGCCGTCACCCACATGGGGGCCGCTCCCGGGGAGCCGCGCGGACCCCCAGCAAGGGGTTTGCATTTTACCTTGTAGCTGGAAGCTGGCCCAGCCTTTGGGGGTGTACACACCCTTTATTCCAAAACAGTTAAAAAACCGTGTGAGGCAGGGATTTTGGTTCTCGGTGTCTTGGTGCTGGGAAATGGCGGGTGCCCCTGTGGACCCCTCGAAGAGTCTGCGTCTCTCCCCAGAGGGCCCGTCCCCACTCGCGGCAGCCCGAGCGCCTCCCAAGCCCACCAGGCTGCCGCTGTCTGTCCCCTTCTCAGACTTCTGACAACTTTCCTTTGTCCCCAGGGTGCATCCAAGCTCCGCGACCCAGCTCAGTGGGCTGGGCATGACCTGAAATGGCCCCGTCTCGCACCTCGGCTGGGCCTGTCTCTCTGATGCAGCCTCGCTGGCCTTTACGGACAGACGACCGCTCTGTCTGGGCGCGGACCCGCTGTTCCTGATCCCGCCTCAGAGCGGGCTACTCTCCCTCCCGCGTCAGGTGCCGTGGTGCTAGGCAGCGAGGGGCCAGCCAGCTTTCGCTGAGGTCCCTGGGCGCTTCCCAGCACCCAATCCATACACATCGCCCCAGCGAATGGGGGCGACGGCCGGGGTCACAGTGGATGCAAGTCCTCAGGGCCCTGGGAGGCTGCACCCCTGGTCCTGCCCCAAGGCGGGGTCAGGGCCTCCTCTCCTGTCTCAGTGGGGCCTGGGCTGGGGCCCCACGTGGTGTGAAATGGTGAGGCTGGGCCCGCAGTGGCCTCAGGGACTTGGTTTGAACTCCATGGGGGCCTATGTTCCTGCGCAGACAGTGAGGAGGCCGAACCCCAAGGCCGGGCCCATACGGCATGGTGCCTACCCCCTTGCCCACTTGGCTGCCAAGTCCTGGAGGCGACTTGGTCCTGGGCAAGTGAGAGGTGACTTCTCAGGGCAGGGTGGCCTCCTGCATCCTGGCCAGTTTCTTCTCCTCACCAAAGGGCGTGGCGGGTGGGCATATTCTCAGAAGAAGCCCGACATCCCAGGGGGCTCCCTGTAAGGCTTGAGGTCCTGGCTCAGGTTGGAAGAGGAGGCCCGAGCACCTGTTGCTTACCAGTTAGTCAGACCGGAGGACCCCGGGCTAAACTTTTTAGTTCTGAACCTGCCCACGGTGGCTTCATGGAAGGGTCCCCTCAGACTGTGCCGGGGGGCCCAGGGGGGCTGGGTGTGTGGCCTCGGTGGGGGGAAGGGAGGGCGGACACCCGGGCCTTCTCTACACCAGGCTGCACACTGGGCTGCCGGCAGCCTGGAGAGCTGTTATTCTGGAACCTCGTAACCGTCTGGGCTGGGCCAAGATAAGAGGCAGCTGTTTTAAGTCCAGGGCGCTATCAGCCTCCGAGAACACTGACAAAGGGCTGAGATGCACTGGCTGAAGTCCCCAGGCCGGCCTGTCTGCCCGTTGCCAGTTTCAATAGCTCTACCCCCGAGTCAGGTCCCCTGCACAGCGCAGAGCCTGTGCGTCCTGAGGTCCCTGTGGACCTCCGCGCGGCCCCTCCAGTGCACCTCTCGGCAGCGAGCGTGGTCCTCCTACCCACTTCCCTGCGGCCGCGGGCCTGCTCCCCGTGCATTCACTCGCGTTCTCACGCGTGCGACAAATGTTCAGCACAAGTTTTGTGAGTGCCGCTGTGTGCCAGCACAGTGCAGGGCACCAAGGGCCCGGTGGGGCGGTCTCCAGGCATAGTCCCTGCTGTCATGGAGCTCATGCCCTGGGTGGTTGGGGACAAACTGTAAACCAGCCCTTACAGGGAACGGAGACTGGTGGAGGAAGGGGAATTAGGGGAGAGGCCTGGGTGGCCTCAGACCGAGTGGTCAGGGTGGCCCTTCCACGGAGACTTGGAGGATGAGAAGGAGCTGAGGGAGGATCAGTCTGGGGAGGAGAGAGCACGGCCAAGGCCCTGTGGAAGCAGGAGGGTGGGTGGGAGCGGCTGAGGCCCCGGGGCGCCGCCCAAGGGGCCCCGATAAGCAGTTTGGAGGGGAGTCTATGCAACCAGGGAAGCCATGGGAAGTTGAATCAGAAGAAATCTGATTTACGTTTTGAAAGCTTCCCGCGGCTGCTGCGTGGAGGTGGGGCGGGAGGGAGGCAGGAGCAGCAGGCGCGGCGCGGAAGGAAGGGTCCTGGCTCACAGTCTGGCCGAGCTCCGGAGAGTCTCTCGACCCCTCCAAGCATTTTCATAGCCGCAACGGTCGCCGAGTGCGACGGTGCCCGGCACTTGGGCTCAGACATCGTGGCGAGCAGGGCTGGCTGTGCCCCACCCGGAGGGGCCCCGTCCTAACGGGGAGTCAGACGCGAAAGCAGCTGGGGAAATAAAATGGAGGCCGGCGAGCAGGTGGCTGGGTGTGGTCGGAAAGGACGCGGCAGCGGGCGACATGTATTCTCACACACACATGCCGTCCCGGGGAGGGGAGGGCCGGAGGGGCAAAACCAGAGTCTGCCTCACGGGCTGGAGCTGCGCCCAGGTCGCTCACTGCTCACAGGGCCCTTGTGACAGGGCCCAGCAGCCCGAGAGCTGAGCGGGTGTGGGGACAGAGAGAAAGCGGGGTGGGGCGTGGCTCCCCACTGTGTCTCTGCTGCTCTCTGTTTACCTGGTGCCACACTGCCCTTCCAAACGGCTGCCGTTGCCTCATCCCGGGGTGGGGGTTTGAAAACCCGTGTGGGCGCCCGGCGAGGCCCTCTCGCCTCCGCCCTGCACACGGGCCCTGCTCCTCCTGCACGGAGCCTGGGAGTGACCTGTCCCCTCCCCCACACCTCGACGCGGGCCTGCTGGTCTTCTGTCCTTGACGCCCACAGGGGGCCTCCACCATGCCTGAGCAGGGCCCCCTGAGTCGGGCCCCAGGACGGCACAGAGCCCACGGGCCTCCCCTGCCACCTGGCACCTGGGTCCCGTGTGGTGTGTCGGCATGTTTCTGATGGGATCTCAGTGCATTTCAGCGGGTCCGCGCGTTTGTTCCAATCCCTCTCAGTCAGCGCTTATCCGCTCACCTCTGCTCAACGTGCGCTTCCGCGGGGGAGGGACGAGGGCGCCCAGACATCTGAATCAATGTTGACCTTGAAAAAAGTCATAAACCCCAGGGGGCGGCTGCTGTCAGGGAGACAAGTCACACCAGGGACAGAGGAGGGAGATCTAACTCTAGCCTCAGAGGTAGCCCTGAACTTGCTGGGGCTCGCCCTCTCTGAGCCTCAGTTTCCCCATCTGTAAAATGGTGCGGACTGGCCTAGATCGGTGGTTCTTACGTTGTTGGAAAATACCAGCAGAGCCTGGGGACCTGCCTAGAACGAGGGACAGAAGCAGAACAGGTGGCCGCGGCCGGGGAGAGCGCGGCCACGAGCCCCTGCGTCTGTCCTCGCGGCTTCTCCCGGGCCAATGCTGCGGTTTTTCTGCTCTGATGGGAAGGCTAGCCCAGGAGGCTCCAGCCTTGAGCAGGACAGTGTCCACCCCCACGCGACCTCGGACTTGTTTCTGTCGGATTCTTAAAGATGTCGTGTAGGATCTGCTCGTGGAGGCAAAGTCTGGGACCCGTGTGTCCTCGGGCCCTGGGCACGTGGTTGGAAGGGAAGGGGAGGGTCCCTGGAGGCTGGACCCCGTGACTCCCGTGTGAGAGGGGTGGGGAGGGCTGCCAGTGGTGGGAGCTGGGAGGAGGCCCAGGGTTGCTGGTGAGGACAGGCAGAAGCTGCCGTGCGGTGTGCGGAGCAGGGGCCCCGGGCCCGTGAGGCTCCTGGCAGAGGCTCACCGGTGCCAAAGCAAATGCCTGGGAGCCTGAGGGTTGCCCCCCCGCCTGGGGATCTGGGAGGTGGGGGTGGCCCTGGGCCAAAGCAGGCACCACCTTTGTCACCAGGCAGTGCCTCCCTGCACGTTCACACCCAGTGCCGCGCTGGCAGGCTGTAAACCGAGCCCCCAGGGCCAGGAGTGGTGCAGAACCACCTCACCCTCCCTGGCCCCCAAACTTCTTTCTGCTCCAAGGCGCCCTGGGGCCCAGCCCAGGGAAGGGAGGGTACACATGGCGGGCTCGGGCAGGTGAGGGTTAGGGAGGTGACAGGCTGCCAGCGCTGGAGGACAGCTCTGAGTCCCCAGCACCCACTGCAGGGCGCTTTGACGCAAACTCCAGAGCGGGCTACCAGACAGGCCCCTGTTTCCATCACAGGGGGAACAATCGTTCGCAGCCCAGACAAAGGGCCCTTTGTGCAGCCCTGGGACCCGAGAGCGGCAGGAGGGAGCCTGTGGGGGATGAGAAGGACCGCCCCACCCCGGGAGGGAGGGACACAAGGCAGTGCTGGGCCAGGCAGCTGCCGGCCCCCCCGAGCCTGCCCGACGGGCATGGGGCACTAGGAACACCCCACTGCCCGCCCGAGGGCCGCGGCAGGCCCAGAGCGGGGCAAGGAACCCCCTTCCAAATTACCCCCCATGCATGAGTCTTTACCCCTTTGGGACTGCACGGGGGATTCAGCGGCCCCTGTCTGTTTGGGCAAAGGGCCTGCCCCTTGTTGCCAGGTTTCCGCCCTGAGCAAACAGGTGTCCGCTGGGGACTGAGGGGTTTGGGGTCCAGAGTGTCTGGGGGCTGGGGGAGCTGGGGAACGTTTGGAAGTGGGAAGGGCGAGGGGCGCGTTGCAGGAGGTTGTGATCCTGAACACAGGTCTGCCCGGTGAGGGGCGGCCTGCTGCCCCCCACCTGTTCCCGGCTTGCGGGGCCTGGGCGCAGAACCCTGTCCGATTTTGCAAAGCAAATTAGGCTGCTGGAGAGGGCGAGAACTGTTCTCCCCTTCCAGAGCAAGGGGGGCAGTCTGTCCCACCCCAGTGCTCCCCACACCCATTTGCAAGTTAAATCCACCCCTCGCGTCCCTCTGTCCCCATGTGAGGGGCCTGGGTGCACCCCGTTCCTAGACTGGCCTTCCCGTCGGGGGCACCTTAGGGCAAGGAGCTGGGCTCAGCTGAGGGACCCAGGAGACATCTGTTCAGGGGCCGGGGTGTGGGCTTGTATTGGGGCGGCGCCCGCGCAGACCAGGAGTGCTCATTTGGGGGGAAGATAAGCAGAAACGCCACTCCCGAAACATGACAGCACAACCTCCCGATAATAGAGCCAAGTTCTCTGGTTGTGTCCGTCCTCCAGAGCCACCCCCCCAGCAGGGGTGTGACAGCTTCTAAGGGAGAAGGGCAAGGTTGACATGTGCCGGGGACTAAAGTTGGGGAAAGACAGGCTTTTCAGGGCTGGGTGTCTCAACAGGACCTGGGCGGTCGGAATGGGTAGGAGAGGTGGGCAAGCACTTCCGGGGGGTTGGCTGGGGAGGGCTGCTGGGGTCGTGAGCGTCCCTGCCGTGAGCAGGGCCCCCTCCAGTCAGAGAGAAGTCAGGTGAATGTGGCCGTAGGCTGTCCAGGCAGGCAGTCACCAGCCTCCGTGCACGTTCAGAGGGCCACTCCCCTGCAGGCTTGTCTGGGGCTGGGGGCCACGGCAGGTCTGTGACCAGGCTGTAATGGAGCAAAAAGTCCAGTGGCCCAGGACACTGCCGACCCCGGACTGCGGGCTGGGAACCAGGCCTGCAGGGGCCACGGAGACGGTGTTGACTTTGGTGTTGACTTTGGCAGCCCCGCGCACGCCTCCTCCCCCACCAGCATGGCCTGGAACCGACTCGGGGCCCGGCCCGTCCTGCTCGGGCCAGCCGTGGCGGGCTGTTGCCCAGGAGCGGGAGACACCGTAGGCGTGTTCCGGGGAGGGGGCCGCTCCGGGAGGGGCTGGGTGAGACCAGGCCTGGGGCCATCAGGCCGAGCTCAGCCCTGTCATCTCCCGTGGTCTCCATGAGGCCACTGCCCTCCAAATCTGCCGCCTCCCCCCTCTGCCACTCCCCCCTACCAGCTGCGGGGTACTTAGCCTCATTCTTTAAGGTTACGGACCTATACGCTCTCTGTCATCCCGACATTGTTGGGTGATTTCAAAGACCGTGGAGAAACCCCATCCAACCCAGTCACCTCTCTGTCCCTTGACTCAGCACCAGAGACCTTCTTCCCTCCACTCGGTGTCAGTCACCCACTTCCACAGCCACAGCCTGTGTTTTGTCATCACTGGGACTTGCGCCGCCGCTTAAGTCTTAGATCCAAGTGGCCCGTGGTCCTTTCCCCAGAGCTTCTTCTAGTCTTTCTTTCTAACAAATAATTCTGAAACCCTCAGCCCCTGGCGTCTCAGCCTGTCACTTGATCTATCAGCTACTTTCTTTCTTTTCTTAAACGGTTTTATTTTATTTTATTTTTTTAGAGAGAAGGGAAGGGAGGGAGAAAAGAGGGAGAGAAACATTGGTGGAAGAGGGAAACATCACTTGGTTGCCTCTCACGTGCTTTCCAACTGGGGACCGAACCCGCCACCCAGGCACGTGCCCTGGGCAGGAGCTGAAGCCTCGAGCTGCTGCTCTGCCGGACGACTCCGGACCCGCTGAGCCACGCCCGCCCGGGCTGCCGGCCGCCTTCTGCCCCAGCTGCCTCCGAGGCCTCCGCATGCCTGTGAGGCTGTCATTCCGACCCCTTGCCCGTTAGCTAGTGAGCTGCCTTTCCGCCTGCGTCTTAGCTGTTCTTAGCTGCCAAGAATGGAATCTGTTCTATTTTAAGCAAAAGGGGATTTTTTTAAGGGATAAAGACAGCCCCTGGGTTTGCTGGGAGGCCCAAACACAGAGTCGAGGCCAAGCTTCCTGGGAGGACCTGGCGTAGGCCAAGCGAAGCTGCCTGGTGTGGCAGAGCGGCCATGTCTGCAGGGGCTCCGTGCGCCCCCCCCAGCTGGGATCGGTCTGTTCCGAGTGTCCTCTGGGTGTTAATGGGGGACGGATGGCCTCAGCCTGTACCTGAGATGCCTTGGGTCGTCTACTCTTAAGAACGCACGTAATTTTTATACTTGAAACCGACCTCAGACATCGCTGCCCGTCAGCATCCTCCTGTCTTGGTGTGACCTTCCTGCAAGCCACCAGCCCTTCTCTCTGGGCTGCGGTGTTGGCCACTGGGAGGGTCTCCGGTCTTCTACCTGCTCCAGCTCCCCAGGCCCCTCTAACTGATGCTCTGTTCTGAGGTGAGGTGACCTTTCTTCCCTACAGTTCTCTGTGGCTCCCTGTTGCCCTCAGGATAGAGTCCAGAGATCGCCCTTCCCCTCCGACTGTAGCTTTCCCACCCACCGGGCACCGGCCATCTCTGCTCCCACTGCGTCCTCGCCCGACCTCTCCGATCTCTCTGGGCTTTTGCAATTCCATGCCCTCTTCTGAGAAAACCCGTTTCTCAGCGTTTTCCTGATGAACTCCTGCCCTGTGCCCTGTGCCTACAGAGCGTCTGGCTTAGACGGCACCGCTTCCAGGGCGTGCTCCCTGACCACGTACCACCCCTTGCACTAATTGCACAGAAAAATGAAGACATTAACATCAAATAAATGTTAGCCTTTCGTATGCCCTTTCCCTGTCAACCTGTTTTCTGTTAGTTTAATTCACCCACCCCAGTGGCTGAACCTGAGGCGAGAGACGGTTTTTCCCTCTTCTGCTCTGCGTTTATCATCAGCCACACCGCATAGAGAAGCAGGAAACGCCACCCAAACGAAGCCTCAAGGGTTATATCAGGAGGCAGGGAAGGGGTTAACACACGCATTTCTGGATGAAGAGCCAAAGGTTTGCAGAGCTGTGGGACTCGGCCATAGGCCATAGTGGTGACGATGGGGACAGATAAGGAGGCCGTTGCCCTCCGGGGGGCCCCGTGCGGCCTGAAAGGCTACGTGTTTGCATCACGCAGGAGGTGGGCCCTGCCAAACCAAGCCACTCCCACCCGCAGCCACTGCGGACCCCACCTACTAGGTAGGAAGGGGTCTCAGGGTTGTTCTTGCTGGTTATGACAAGGCATCACCGTATTATAAGAGCGTGACAGGCCGTCCAGCCAAGGGTAAGTGCCACGGCTGCAAAGTGTCAACATGTGGTGACCAGAGAGTATGTGGAAGCCATGGCTAAGCCTCCCCGACGGCCCCTGAGATCCCAGAGCTTCTCCCCCTCCCTCCCGCCAGCCAGCCGCTGGTCTTCCTGCTGTCATGGAGGTTTAGCCTTTTCTAGAATGGTGGTGGAGCGATGTTTCTGAGCTCCGCCAGGACGTTGCTCACAGAGTAATTTGTTCCTCACCGCCGCTGAGGCCGTTCTGCGGGCTGCTGTACCGTACGCGTTCATCCATTCGGCGGCATGTGGGCAGGCGTGGGGTGGGTCCCCTTCCCGGCTGTCGAGGTAACGCGGCCGCGGACGCTGCTGTGCACGTGTTTGTGTGGGCCCTCGCTGCCGTCTGCCCTGGGCAGGTGCGCGGGGTTGGGGCCGCAGGGCATGTCTCTGCGAAACTGCTAAAATGGTCTGGTAGTGTCCTCTTAGGTCAAGCGCACGCCGTCACCTGTGTGTCAGTGCGACACACAGAACCCCGTTTGCCCGCTGTGACCTCGCAGGTGCGCATCAGGGTTCCCTCTCGGCAAATTAAAACCATGAATCTCCCACGAAAACAGGACGCACGAGGCAGGGCTTCCGTCCACAAGTGGCCGAGGCCCCACCCGGCGAGCCGGCAGGGACAAGAGAGCTGGGCAGCTGCGCAGCTGGCTGCAAACTGGTTGGCGTCCAATGAAACGGTCCGTATGGCGGTCTCTGCATGGTCTTTACTACCAGATAAAAACGTGTCGCAACGTATCAATTTTCTACTCGGAGGTTCTTGGTAGAGAGAATTACATCAAACACATCTTCTTCACTCAAGGACCCATTTCTTCAGCACACAGTGGACATGCCCCAGCCTCTATAAGTAGCCCACTCTCCTCGGGGCTGGGCTGACCTGCCCCTCAGCCCGAGGTCAGAGGTCCCGTCTCAGCAGGCATGGGCACACCCCGGCCTGCGGTCCCCTGGGCTTCCCTCCACCCTGGCTCGTCGGCCTCCTCCAGAGCGTGCCTTCCGCGGCAGGACCGTCTTTCTTTCCTGTGTCCCCAGGGCCGGGCCTGGGGCCTGGCGCCCCGCGAGGCTTGTCCATGTTTGCTGAACACACTGAATGAGGTGCCGGTCTGATACCTCCTCCCCTGGGTCCCTCCAGACGCGGCGGGTCTCCTCTTCGGTGGGCTGGTTGCCATGGTTACTTATTCCTGGCTCTGCCTCACTCTGAGCTGGCGGCTTCTGGTCTTCGCGGGACCCCTTCCCGTGCGCGAGGGCCCTGGCCCTGCCCCGATGGCTTTGGGCTGACGGGCGCTTGTCCTTGGGACCAGGGTTTGGGGCCCCCACGTCTTTACCCTGGGGGCTGTGGGGCTGCTGGGGATTTAGAGGCACAAAGCACTTAGCCTATACGGGGCCTCCTGCGCGCCTCCCTGCCGCCCCACTGCCTTTGCTCTTCGCTCCTTTGGGTAAGGGAGCCCAGACAGCCCAAGCGTCCAACGAAGGGGCTTTCCTTGTCGGGGGCGCCGCGGGACCGCTCCCTCTTTGCTGCGGCCCTTTCGCCGTGCAGCCTGAGCCCAGGCCGGGCAGAGCTTCTCCCGCACCCTCAGCACGGCTGGGAAAAGGAGCCAAGACGGGGCTTCCTGTGCTGGGTCCTCAGGCCCAGAGAGACTGCACAGTGTGTCCCCCAAACCCGGACACTCTGGTGGGCTCAAGGGGGCACTGTTAACAATCACGACGGGACAGCAGCATAACCCTCGACTGTCCTGGGAGCCCTGGGAGGTGCAGTTGGCCGGAACCCAGAGCCTCAGGTCACACAGGCAGCCTGAGGTCTTTGCAGGATGTCCCTGGTCCAGGGAAGCTCACAGGGAAGCGGGGAGGTGACAGCCCCCCACGGGGGCATGTGTGGGACGGCGGGACGGTCTTGCGATTTCGGCAGGAGAAGGGGACCGAGGCGGCGCCCTGGGCGCATGTGGAGGGAGGCTCCTCGCCGGCCCTGAGACGGGCCTGGGTCTGGACTGGCCTCTCAGAGGCTCCAAGGGGGCGCAGGCTCTCCACCGGAAGGTCTGGGGCGGGCAGGCGAGAGTGGCGGCCCAGTGCGGCCGCGGCGGGGGTCTTAGAGCGCCTGCCTGCCTTGGGTTCCCTCTTGGGACCACCCTGACCCTCTCCTTCCTCAACTGGGGCCCCCGTTAGGCCTCGAGATGTCGTTTGCACCCGACCTTCCGAGAATCCAGCCCACATTGCGGCGCGCCTGGGGCCGCCCACGGGCCACCGTTAGGCGTTTCCGACGGCCTGCTGAGGGTTGCGCTCCCCGGTTTACAGTAGAGGTTCAGAAGCCTGCTCGGGTCACAGCTGACCAGGGACAAACTGAGATCGGCCAAGATGACCTGAAACTCTGCATTCTGTAAATGCCACCCTCGACCGCAACACCGAGCAGCCGGGGAAGGCCTGGCGCGATGCCACCCCTCAGGCCGTGGGCACTGACTCAGTCACCATGGGGGCAGCACCAGACCCGGGTTTCAGGGGGCGGGAGGTGGCAGCAGGAAGGACTCGGAGTTTCTGTCTCCCTGGAGTGGGTCTGCAGCCTCCCGCCCTCCGCTCTCCAGGGTGGGACTTTCCTGGCCGCCACAGCAGGTCCAGCCCTGTGACGTCACTCCGCTGGGCAGGGCTTCTGGGGACTGCCAGTCTCGCTGACGTCAGGGAGACTGAGGGAGACTCAGGGGCCGCAGGTCCCCCTGTCCCCAGGCAGCTCCAGGTTTGACTGCATCGTATGCTCCGCAAAGGTCGGGATGGCTGGTCTTTTCCCGGCAGGGAGGGCAGGACGGGACGGGGCAAACAGGCCTGCGGAGAGCGGAGAGCGCTGTTCCTGGCTCTCAGGTTGCAGCCTCCTCTCCCGAGTCCCCAGGCAATAATAGGCGGTGTGTCCCCAGACAAGTCACTTGTCCTCTCTGGGCCAGCTCCAGGGCCCAGCTCCTAACTCAAAAAGCAAGAGGTTGGAGGCAACAGTTCCAAGCACCGGGCGTCCCAGAGGAGGGGTGTGGGGCCTGGCATGGCCTGTGCTGTGGCCGGGGTCTGTCCCTCCTCCTCCACGCCCCCTTCCTCCCTGGCGGCCACTTAGTGAGACTGTGACTCACCTGCTCCCAGCACCGGTTTCAGCCCCGCCCCTGCCCCAACCTCCCCTTTGCTGTTTATTCCTAGAGCAGGTGGGTCATCTCACGGGGGAGGGACAGATATGAGGCCTGGAGACAAAAGGACACTGCGACCCCCGCCCAGGGGGCCCACGGCTAGGCTAGGGCCCAGGGGGCTCCCCAGCTAGGTGGGAGATTCGGCGGCAAGCAAAAGTCTCCGAGTGGGTCTGGCTCATCGGGCTGCCCGGCTTGGCCCCTCCCTGGAGGCCGGTCCCGGCACCCCTGGCGCTGCCCGGTCCGCAGCTGCCTGCCATGGGTCTCCTCCCCGGGAGTGGGAGTGGCCACCCTGGTTTCAGTCACTTCTCGGCAGCCCTGGCCCCACCCTTAGCCCCAGGCCGCTGGGTGGAGCTCAGCCTGGGGTGATTGAGGGGGCACTGTGACGGCGGGGGTGGCGAGCTGCTTCTCACGTGTGGAGGGCTGGCCAGCCCCCCAAACCCTGGGCAAGAAGAGAGGCCGGGTGTGTCCAGGGCTTGGCTGGGCATGAGGTCAGGGGAGGGAGTGCTGCAAAGGAGGGAAGGTGCCGAGTCCTGGCTCGGCCACCACGCCCCTGTGACCTTGAGCGTGTCCGTGGCTCCCTTGGTGCCTCAGTGTCCCCGTCTGAGCAAGGCCGGGGTTGGGATGGATGAGCCGTCTCCTTCTCACCCTGGCGCCCCGGCTGCCCAGGTGGGCACCTCCACCCTGCTCATGCCCCCACGTCTCCGAGGGAGGAAAGGGGAGGTGCGGGTGTCTGCCACGGACCAAGGCGAGAGCTGGCCATTCCCAGGGAAGCAGCCCAATACCACCTGCGAGCTGTCCCCGCCAGGTCCCCAGGGGACCGCCCCTCCCCAGGCCCCGCTCCAGACCACAGAGCAGACAACAAGGCAGGCAGGTGGAAAATTCCCTCTGGCCTTCCGCCCAGGCTCCCTGGGTGCAGCCGTGCCAGCCCGCGCGGGCAGGAGCCCAAAGTCCAGGGACCAACAGCCTGGCCGCCACGGGGAGCCCGCCACCGACCAGACACAGACGTCGCATTCTGCTGGGGGTGCGGCAGACGGGGGGCGGCGCAGATGGGAAGCACGGGGTCACCTGTTGAAAGTCTGGAGCTTTCCGAAGGCGCAGCCCTGAGTCCAGATGATTGGCGGGTCCTCCCTGGGACAGTGACAGAGGGTGGGCGCTGCGGCCCATTGGGCGGCCGGGCGGAGTGAGCTTCGCCAGGTGCCATGGGGGGTGGAGGGCCCTGGGTCTGCTCCTGTGGCCTCGGCCCTGTGACCTTGAGCAGAGCATGTCCCCGTCGGGGCCTTTCTTTGTCCACCCCAGACTCGGGCAGGGTCCGGGCCCCGCCCTGCTGGGAGGACTGGAGGCCTCACCCACCAGGGGCCTCAGAAGCCTGACGGCTCTGTGTGTGCCCGGGACTGGGGGCCGGGTCCCCCGTGCGCGGGGCGGGCTGTGCATGAAAGCCCAGGAAGGAGGGTCCCGGCCCCTGCCCCGGCACCCTCTCTGCCAGACCCTCAGAAGATTGCCGAGTTACCATGGCAACAGTCCCCTGGTCATGTCCCTGGAGGCCTCTCCCAGAGCCTGGTTTCTAGAATGTTCACCCACAAACATTTTTGCATTTCCGGTCAGTTCAGGTGGGCCTTTCAGAACCAGGCAAACCCCTCTGTGGCTTTGTAGGTTACAGCCAGCCGCCAGCTGGGTCGTCAGGTCACGGCGCCAGCCAATGTGCTGGACACGGGAGGATGGAGGTGTCAGGGTGCCTTGAGGTCAAGGCGAACCCACACATTGCTGGGCGTGCCACCCAAAGGGCACGTCCCACTGACCCAGACGCAGCAGCCTGCTAGCGTCATTGTCCTTCCAGAGAGTGTCCGTCTGGGCTGGGAGCAGCCCTCAGCGATAAGGCAGGGCACAGACCCGACTTCGTAGCTCTGCTCGAGCGGCCTGACCGCCATGACTCACCGGCAGCAAACCAGGAGGCCTGGGCCCCGTCCCTCTTCCAGCAGACACACCTGCAGCCGCCTGCTGGGCACGCCCCCCGCCCCCCCGCAGCAATCCCGGGGCCATGTCTGTCCCCCAGCCGCCTGCGGCCGGCTCCACAGCACTCATCTGCCGAGAGGCGCACTGGGGTCCACACGGAGCACACAGGCACACCCAGATGCACAAACACACGCTGCAGGGGTGAACCCATGTGTGCCTTCCGGCCGCCGCCACCCCCGCCACCCCCGGGTCAGAGGAGGGCCGCAGACCTGCCTGCGTCTCTCCAGGGTCCAGGCGGACTTTCTACGAAGCGCGAGGCCGACCTTGGCAACAGTGAAGAGCAAAAGCAAACAGAGAGAAACGGCAGGGCGGGGTGGGCCGAGGAGTTTCCTCTGGGAAAATGCGTTTGAAGGGGCCTGAGGGTCCCCGAGCAAAGCCCCCGTTAGAGATGAGCTTGGGCACATGGGGGCTCCCCACGCACGGGGGGCTTGGGGCTCCCATTTGTTCTTGGCGGCAAGGACCCACCCCGAGCTCCAGCAACCGGGTCAGACAGCTGGAGGGTGTCCTGGGAGGGTGCCCCCGGGGGTAACGGTGGGTCAGGCTGGGAGGGCTGGGTGCTCCTGCGGGTTCTGCCAGAGACAGACGGGAGGCATGGGCTGAGCCAAGGGTCATTCTGCTCCCAGGCGCTGGAGCTCGGGGCTGGGTGCCCGAGGGGCCTCCACAGAGGGGCCTGGGGACAATGGGAAACTGCCCCTGTGTCACCTGGGGGGGTCTGAAGAAATCACACTCGCATTTGTAGTCCTCCAGGGGCAGTGCACTGGCTACAAAACGGTAAACGTGCGAACAGCTCAGGCTTTTCTCAGGAGCCGGGCAGCCTGGCACTTCGGTACTTGCGGCGTGGATACACAGAGGGCCCTTGTGCGCTGCAGCCAGCTGAGCAGAGGTGGACGGAACCTCCCCCGGGACCAGGAACGCTCCTCCCACCCACAGGCCTGCACTCCCAGAGCGGGAGGGTCAGCCAGCCAGGTGGCCTGCTGTCTCCAGGGACCAGGCCGAGGGAGGGCGGGGTGTCTGTGTCTATCTTTAGCCCTCTCTGCATTTGGGAAATTTCCCCCTGGGGAGGTGTGGCCTCTGACACACTCCAGGTCTCTTCTCCACCCAACATGGGCGATGACTGAGGTGGACGTCCATGACCGGTTCACCCGGGGGGAATGAGAGGGGGTGTGGGGTTTTGGCTGTGGGGTCCGAGGTCCCCAGGGTCCCAACCGGGGAGCTGCCAGCCTCCAGGGCTTTGTAAGCACAAAGACCCTTGGCCATTGGCCATCTGGGAGTGCTCCTCGTGGGGTCGGGGCGAGGCTGGGGTGACGGAGGAGGGGGGAGGGGACGACCTTCATTCACGCCCACTTTGAGACAGGAATGTGTTACCTGTCTAGTGTTCAGAACAGCCCTCTACCCTGTGTCTTACTGTCCTCAGTCAAGAGCACTGAGGTCAGACAGGCCAAGTGACCTGCCTGAGGCCGCACACTTAGGAAGAGGGGGGGCGGTGTGAACCCATTTCAGGCTGTGTCTCAGACGACCCACCAGCTCTGGAGGTGGGAGGCGCCGGAGCGGCTCCCAGCTCCCTGGAGGGCCAGCAGGGCTGACCCTCTTCCCTGCCCCCACTGCATTCCTTTGAGCTGAGGCTGGAAGCTGGGTCGGGACATCAGAGCGGTAAGGGCATCTGGCCGTGAACAACCTGCTCCTCCCTGCTGGGCTCCCTGAGGCCCGGGGTGCCAGCCCCTGAGGGCCCTGGCCGTGCCCCACCTCCCAGACAGCCGCCCCCAGGACAGAGCCAGTCGTAGGCTGGCCGCAGCCAAACCCCCTGCAATCCCAGCCCGGTGCACCTCCTCTCTCTACCCCAGCACCTCAGAGCCAAGCTCCAGCCCCAGAGGGCCCTCCAGCTGCCTGGGGTGACGTCCCCCTAGAGGTGTCTGTAGGGAGGAAGACAGTGTATCAGGAACACATGGGTCCTCCTGCCTGGGGCCCCCTAGGGAGGGGCAACAGGAAGGGGCAGGGACGACCCTCGAAGACCCTCTGGGGCTCCTGCAGCTCTCCCTACCACCCCCATTCCTCAGCAGTCTTGGGGCCCAGGTGTTGCCTGGGGGCGACACACCTGGAATCCTTCTTTGCTACCCACCAGCCACCTTCCTGCCAGGGGCTTTGTCCCTCCTCCCTTCTGCCAGACTGGCCCCCTCGCTGCCACCCAGGCCATGTGTGCGTGCATGTGACCTGTCCCCGCCAGGGCGCAGAACCAGGACCAATGGGCAGATTTCCCTGGAGTCACTTTCTAACAAAGGAGGCACGTCCTTGCCATTACAGCCATCTAACCTGGGCAGGGGCTGCCTCGAACGGTAGTGAGCCCTCCATCAGTGGAGGCGTGCAAACAGGCCGCTTGCTCATCAGTAACGCTGGCTTACACACATTAATTGCGTGTCTGGCACAGAATGTGTTTAATCAACATTTGTTCAACAAATACAGCCTGGCTTCCGCCACCCGCGCCGTGCGTTTATCTCAGACAAGTTTGGGATTTTGTACTGAAAGGGGGCTGACCGGGGATCCCTAACCCAGGGCAGTCTGGGACCCTCCCGCTACGCCACGGAGGCGGTGGAGTAGTGTCTGCAGCGAGTTCCTTGGGTTGGGTGCCCCCTGGAAGCCCCGGCGTAGGTGTCCTGGGGTCTGGAAGGCAGCTGACACCGGTAGGCCAGATGTTTGGGTTCCTCGTCGCCGGCTCTGTTCATGGCAGGGCGGCCCCAGAGCCCTTCCTGCATCTGGACACTCTGGCCAGGAGTGAGAACAGGTGAGATGAGTTTGAAACCCGCGTCCCAGGGCAGCCGGCCGCCACGGCTGTGGAGAGTGACCAGGAGACACCCCCTGGCACAAGGCACTCTGCCGACTGAACCTTCCCGCTGCTGCGGGGCAGGTGCAAGTTGTACTGTTGTTGAGGATGCCAGAGGTGTCCTCACACCTGCCCCACTGAGGGGACTCGGGGGCTGTGCACCGGGGAGGACTTGGTGAGTCACCTGTGCCTCTGTCGATTACTGGTTGGTTCTTAGTTTTTTAAACGCACGCGTCAAGAGTCTGCTAGACCCCAGGGCCTGGGGTTGCAGACGGGAAGGTGGGCCTTGTTCACTGAGGTCAGTGAGTGCGGGGTCTGCAAGCCCTGGGGCCCGGTCCCCTTCCTCCGTCCCCTCCTGGGAGTTCCGCTCCAAGGCTTTGCGGAGAAACTCCACGCCCCCATCCTGGCAGCATCAAACTCTCGCCTGCATCCAAATTCCCTGGAGAATTTGCTAGAACTCAAGCTGCTCCTCCCGCCACCGTGCTCACTGAGCAGGTCTGGGCTGGGAACGGAGAATGTGCCTTTCAAATAAGTTGCAGCTGTGGGTGACCAAGGACCACACTTTGAGGACCGTTGACTTGGTGGCTGTGGAAGTCTCACCTTTAAAAATGCGGCCGTGACGCCCTGCAGCAGCGTCCGTGGGTGACCTCAGGCCCGGGGAGCTCTCCCCGCCTCTTCCCGCGGGGCAGACGGGAGGACCAGAGGCCCCGTGATGTCCTGTCCTTCCCGCAGTCTCCGTCATGCTGCCGGGGTTTGGTTTTTCTGTGGCTCCAACGGCACGTGAACGTGAACGTGGGGCGGGCACGGTGGTGGCCGCGTTGCTGGCTCCCTGTCTCCTGAGTATCCGTGATGCCTGGCACATAGTAGGTGCTCAACTAGTATTTGTACAATGAGTGGCCGTGGACATCGCAGGGCCTGCCGGCTGCAGGGCTGGGGCCAGGTCCCCGATATGACCTTTAGTAGCACTTGCCCTCCATGACCTTCGTCTGTCCCCTGGAGCCGGACCCAGAGACCCTCGGCCGGGAGCCCGGAGCTCAGAGGGCTGGCGTGGGGGTCCGTTGGGGTCCAGTGTCCTCCCTCGCCGAGCCTGGTGGTGTCAGCTGCAGGCCAGAGCGACGTTTCCGCCCAGGCCCAGCACGCTGGCCAGGGACGGGCTTGCCCAGAACGTGCCCCCGGCCTCGCCGGCAGCTGCCTGCCTCTCTGTAAATGAAGATAATAACGGAGCCGCCTGCCGTCAGTGCCAGGGCACAGCCGCCCCAGCCTCCGTCCCACCCTGTGCTACCTACGTACCTCTCCTGCGGCCAGTGTTGGGGAAATTCCGAGGGAAAGGAATGGGGAATTCCTGAGACGTTGCAGGTATTCCCAAGGTCAGGGGCCCTGGCATCCCCCCGAAGGAGGGACTTGCCTGAGCCTGGCCCAGCGGGAGGGATCTTCCTAGAAGCAGGAGCTGGGACAGGAGAGGAGCTGGGGGACTTGAGTGCAGCCTGAAACTTGTCCCTGAACGTCTGCCTCCACCTAGTGGCCTCCGATGTCCGGAGTCCCAACAGGACCACGGAGGCCCAGGGCCACACAGCAGAGCCCTGTCAGAGGTCAGTGTTCACCGAGCGACTCCTTGGTGCAACATGGTGTGACAGGGACACACTCACGGGTACAAAGAAGGACCAGAGGGGGACACGTCCCCAATTCCGGGGTCAGGTCTGCACAGTGTGGCCCATGCCTGACTGGGGGGCTCTGAGGGCCACGCCAGCCACCAGTCCAAGCCTTTCTCACAAGCTGTGAAGAATCCTTTCCTGCATTTGCACATGGAGTTCCACGAAAGCAAAGCTGGGGTCCCCACTGTCCCACCAGGGTCTCTGGATCTCTCCCGCACAGGGGAGCGCCTCACTGTCCCCCGCAGGCCGGAGGGTCAGCCTGGGTCTGTCCTTCCCATGTGTAGCCAGGGTCCCGAGATGCTGCCCGCTCCCCGGCCTTGTCCCAGCAGGGACGCTGCCTCTGCACCCTACCCCAGGCTACCCGTCACGCCACCTTTCTCTGCTTAGCAACCTCTAACGCTCTCCAGCCCTCAGGACGCCTGGCACACAGCCCCGTCTTGCCCCTGCGTCGCTGACCTGTCCGGCCTCCTGGCCTCAAACTCCCGCGCTCTCCCCTCCACTGCCCGCGTCCCAGCAACCCTGGTGTCCTCGTGGTCTGTCAGGTCCAGCACCTCGGTCGCTGCTTTGAGCCTTTCTGTGCACCGTGTCTTCCACCCAGGGCTCTGCTTGGCAAGCTCACCCGTCATTTTCAGGATATGTTCGAAAGTCTCCTCTCCCAGGAGGTCTCCCAGAAGCTTCCAGGCTCTCTGGACTCCCCGGCGTCTGGCTCCCGCGCCCGTCAGGGTGCCCAGCAGGTGGCACTGAGACGATTCTCTTACGGGGTTGTCTTGCCTCAGACCAAGCAGTCCTGGCGGCGGGGCTCTTGCCCACTCTCGTGCACTGAGTGTTTAGAGTCGAGGACGGAACAGTTGCTCAGGGACCGCTTGCTCCTGCCAGTGGCCGCCCACCTGGGGCGGGGGGCGAGGGCGTTGCTCTAGACGTTCGGCTGCTGCCGGTTTCTGGGGCTGTCTGTGTGGCCGGGAGGCTGGGAGGTGGATGCCCGCCCGCTGCAGACAGTGTCAAGTGAAAGGACTTGGGCCTCAGCCCCCGTCTCCACCTCGCTCAGCAGCCTTGGGTCTCTAGCCCCAAAAAGGCAGCGCCATCACTTACCCCCGGGGCTGCCGCGAGGGTCACGGGAAGCCCACTGAGCGCAGGGCCCACTCAGCACTCAGTGAACGGCAGTGAGATCCGTACCCGCTGCATTGGAACTACCTGCGGAGATGGGGGTCCCAGGCCCCTCGGGCTTCAGCAGCCGGAGCGGGTGGCCGCTGGCGGTGCTCAGGGCTGACGTGCGGCTGCCCTGCGGGCCCAGAAGGAACCTCCTTGCAGGGCAGCAAGAGCGTTGTGTGTCCAGCAGAGGGCACCCTGCCCGGCCCGAGGCCGGCGGGGTGGGAGGGAGCGGCTCAAGGGCAGTGGAGCCACTGGTGATGCCAGACGCCTGACTGGGGGCGGACCGAACGGCCAGCTGCCTCTCTCGGGTCCACAGCACTGGGTCCCCGGCCCTCGCTGGCTCTGCACCGGGCAGCTGCCTCCTGCTCATCTGGCCATGCGGTGGCTGTGGCCACTGGCCGTCGCTCTCACTGTGGTGTCGGCCACAGGGCCGGGCAGTGTCTCTGGGGCTGCCCCCCAGCACCCGGGCAGACACCGAGCCGGGGTCCCGGAGCAGACGGGCCGGCCCAAGAGAGGCACCGAGGATGAGGAGGCCAAGGGGGTGCAGCGGTACGTGCCCGAGGAGTGGGTTGAGTTCCCCCGGCCCATCCGCCCAGCTGGCCCGCAGCCCACCGGGCCCTCAGGGGCCATCAGCCCCACCCCGGATGAAGACGGAGACACCCCAGGCGGCGGGCTGGGGCCACAGGGCGATCTGACAGGGGCGCCGGGCCAGAGGCTGCAGATGCAGAACCCCCTGTACCCGGTGACCGAGCGCTCCTACGGTGCCTACGCGGTCATGCTGCTGGCGTTGGTGGTGTTTGCCGTGGGCATCGTGGGCAACCTGGCCGTCATGTGTGTCGTGTGGCACAGCTACTACCTGAAGAGCGCCTGGAACGCCATCCTGGCCAGCCTGGCCCTCTGGGACTTCCTGGTGCTCTTCTTCTGCCTGCCCATCGTTGTCTTCAACGAGCTCACCAAGCAGAGGCTGCTGGGGGATGTCTCGTGCCGGGCAGTGCCCTTCCTGGAGGTGAGTGTCCTGCGGGGGCCGAGGCCACCGGCCACCACAGTGAGAGGACCAGGGGCCTGGAGCTCCGTCTGTCTGCTTGTCCTGCAAACTGGGCACGTGGACCCACAGAGGACAGGCCCTAGGGGACTCTCGGGCGAAGTGGGCCCTGGGGTGCCGTACCCTGGTGCCGGCCCAGCCCGGTCTCCGCTGTGGGAGCTGCTCGGGGCGGCTGACCCTCCCCCGTGCTCTGCGCTGTCTGCTGCCATCTTTCCACCCGGGATGCCCTGTCCTTTGGGTACCTTTCTCTCTCTTGTGCCCACTGCTGCTGCCGCTGCTTTACCCCAACGCCCTGCCTCCCGAAATGGCATCTGAAGGGAGACCCCCAGTGTCTGCAGACCCTGCACATCCACCCGTGTCCCCCTGACCCGTGAATGCAAACACCGGAGGGAAGGACCCGTCCTCACTGTGACCACTGTCGCTGCCAGTAGCCTCCTCGGTCCTTCCTGAAAGGGAAGGCCGGGCACCTCCACCCCCCAGCTTTATCTTCCACCCAGGGAGTGGCCCCGACGGCCCTTCCTGCTGGTCTGGTCTACAGCCCTTAAGTGTCCCACCGTCCTCCCCCCGGGACCTTCCACGTTAAGACGAGCACGTGGGTGTTGATGGACACGGTCATAATGCACAGGCATTTAGGTGCGACCCAGCGAGGCCCCTAGTCTGCAAGCAGCCTTTCAAGCTTCGGCTCTGTGGTGCGCCGTCCCGAGGATAGGTGTGGACAGGTGCACCACGGAGGCCGAGAGCCACATGTGACGTGGTGACCTGCCTGGGTAGGTGAGGGGTCAGGGCCAGGCATTAAACGCAGCTGCGGTTCCTGGCTCTGCCCCTAGTCCCTGCGCCTCAGGGGCGGCTTTGTGTCTGCAGAGCTTCTCTGAGGCTCAGCCCTTTCCTGTCCTTCCCACCCAGGAGACCCCCAGGGTGGCCCTGAGGACACCAGCCTGAAAGGAGACCCTGCAATGGGAGGGGCCTTTGAATCTTAGTGACATGTGTGCTCAGCGTCCTGGCCGGCAGGGCCGCCAGGGCCCAGCAGGGAGGGGATAGACGGGACGTGGGGACCTTGGGAACCGGACAGGCAGGCTTAGGGACCGGGCCCTGCCGCTCCTGCCTGAGTGACCCGCGGGTTACTTACCCTGCTCCGCTCCGACCTCTGTGTCCTCGTCGGTAAATTGGGGATGATAATAATAGCAACTGTCTGAATGAGTTCTTGAAAGATTAAGTGGTGCTTAGAATGAAAGGAATTCCGGAGATGGCCGTTCTCACTGGGAGTGGTCTATGGAGGAGGGGGGCGCACACAGGGCCCCGCTGGGTCTCTGCTCGCCTGGTCCGTAGGCTCACTGGTCCGTTGTGCCCACTGCTGCTGCCACTGCTTTACCCCAACGCCCTGCCTCCCGAAGTGGCATCTGAAGGGAGACCCCCAGTGTCTGCAGACCCTGCACATCCACCCGTGTCCCCCTGACCCGTGAATGCAAACACCGGAGGGAAGGACCTGGGTCCTCCTCGACGCCCCCTCCACCCCCCACCCCCAGAGGACAGAGGTCATGCATGAGCCGGCAGAGCCCACCTCCTAGGATGGGTGACAGGGACCAAATTCAAGGCTGCTGAACCCTGTGGTGGGAGGGGGGTGGTCTCAAAATGACACTCAAGATATTTTGTGAGATGCGGGGAGAGGAGGGGGAAGATGGTGACGTCGCCCCAGGCCAGGGCTGCCCCTGCAGGGGGTTGGGGGGCGGTTCCCCCAGGAGCCCTGTGGCAGTGCTACCAGCCGAGATGTGTTCCCCGGGGCTGGAGAGGGGAGAGGGCGGACGAGGCACCGAGCACAGTCCCTGTGTGGTCTGCATCCTCTCCCTTTCTTCTCGCTGGCACTTGGTCCCCACCGCCCTGGCATCTTCCTCTTGGCTCCGGGGGGGACGTTCCTGTGGGCTCAGCGAGGCGCCCGGGGGGTGGGGCGCGTCCTCGACCCCACGCCGCCAGGCCCAGGCTTCCCCGGAAGGCGTGAGGGTGAGCGTGTGAGTCTGAGTGTGTGTGTGAGTGAAAGTGCGTGAGCGTGTTTGTGAGCATGTGTGGGTGTGAGTGCGTTTATGAATGAGTGTGTGAGCATCTGAGAGTGTGTGTGTGAGCGTGTGAGTGTGTGAGCCGTGTCCCGCGAGACCACGCATTGGCACGTCATGGGGGCAGGGAGGGGAGGACCTGCTGGGACCAGGCCTTCCGGGCCTTTGCGTTGGCCCCCCGTAGCGATGTTTTCCCAGTCTCGGGAGCACGAGGGTCGGAGGCGCCCACACTGACCCCCGCCCCCCGCCCGCCGGAGGCGCCAGGCCGCCTGTGCTCGGCCCTCGACCCTGTCCCTGCAGGTCGCTTGTCCTGCCTGAACCAGGGCAGCCTCTTCTGCAGGTGGCCGGTTGTGTGGTCCGACGACATAGGGGAGGTGTCGGGCTTTCGCGCACATGGGCTGTTGTTACTACTGCCCCTCCACACGCACCGCGGGACCCCATCCGGCGGAGCCCCCCGGTCTGACCGCGGCTTCCAACTGCCTCTCGTCTTTGCCCAGGTCTGTTCCTTGGGTGTCACTACCTTCAGCCTCTGCGCCCTGGGCATCGACCGCTTCCACGTGGCCACCAGCACGCTGCCCAAGCTGCGGCCCACTGAGCGGTGCCGGTCCATCCTGGCCAAGCTGGCCGTCATCTGGGTGGGCTCCGTGACGCTGGCTGCGCCCGAGCTGCTGCTGTGGCAGCTGGTGCAGGAGCCGGCCCCCGCGGCGGGCACCGTGGACTCGTGCGTCATGAAGCCCTCAGCCAGCCTGCCCGAGTCCCTCTACTCGCTGGTGATGACCTACCAGAACGCCCGCATGTGGTGGTACTTCGGCTGCTACTTCTGCCTGCCCGTCCTCTTCACGGTCACCTGCCAGCTGGTGACGTGGCGCGTGCGGGGCCCCCCGGGGAGGAAGCCGGAGTGCCGGGGGGGCAAGCACGAGCCGTGCGAGCGTCAGCTGAACGGCACGGTGGTGGGCCTGACCGCAGTCTACGCCCTGTGCACGCTGCCCGAGAACGTCTGCAACGTCGTGCTGGCCTACCTGTCCTCCCAACTGACCCGCCACACCCTGGGCCTGCTGGGCCTCGTCACCCAGTTCTCTGCCTTCTTCAAGGGCGCCGTCACCCCAGTGCTGCTGCTGTGTGTGTCCCGGCCGCTGGGCCAGGCCTTTCTCGACTGCTGCTGCTGCTGCTGCGGGGGGCGCGGCGAGGACCCCCCCGGCCCCGACGGCAAGCTCAAGGCGGAGATGGCCCCCTCCACCTACTTCCACAGGCCCAGGGAGCCGCCCCCGCTCCTGCCCCTGGGCACGCCCTGCTGAGGCCGGGCGAGAGGGCAGCCGGCCGGCCCGGGGCTCGGGGGCTCTGGCCTTTCTGCCCGCCTTGCAGGCCCGGGGTGGACTGGGTCCTCGGCGCTGGGGTTCGGGCATACCCAAGTCCCCTCGCCCAGCAGGGCCTTCCTATCCTCGCCACGGGTGCACGGCGATGCCCGGGGCCCTCGGGGTGGCCCGGAAGCTCAGTCTCACCCATGGGAGGCCAGGAGCTCTGCCCGTCCCCGCCCCTCCTCTGCCTTAGAGGCTCACACCCTCAGGTGCGCCCCCCACCCCCTGTCCTGGGATAGGGATCAGCCCCCCCTTGGCTCTTCTCTGGACCCAATCCTTCCCAGCCTGGACTTCCTCCTCCCAGCACCATCTCTTCTTCCAGAAGCGTCTCTTTCCTCCCTCCTCCTTGGACATATCCTGGGGCGCCATTTCCCTCTGCCCCCGTTACGTGTTCCCCCATAGCAGCCTTCTGTGAAAAACAATAAACTAGGTAGAACCAGCCCCGTGCCCACCAGGCTTCCTTGTGCCGCGCCCTGGCACACTCACACGCACCTGGCTTTCCCCAGGCTGCCTTTGGCCCTTCCCGGCCTGCGGCTGGTGTCCTGCCAGCCCTGTGGCCTGGTGGCTTCGGAGGGGCCACGTGGGTGGAGGGCACTAAGTGCTCCTCTGGTCTGAGCCCAGCTGTCCCGGGGAGGTCAGAGGGGGACCGGGGCTCCCAGCCTCTGCCTCTGAGAGCCCCCCTTGTTGTCACTTAGGACCACTGTGCTGCAGCTGCCCGTCCCCCTCCCCAATCCTCCACTCTGCCCCCACGGCCTCCCCACGGGGGCGGGGGCTCCAACCCCATGCCCCATGGCTCCTCCTCCCGCCAGTCCTGCCCCGGACTTCCCACCTCCCCCTGGGACCTTAGCCCTGTTGGGGCCCAGAGAACTGGCACAAGGGACACCAGAAGGGACGCTCGGCCCGGCCACCCACCACCCCCTGCCCCCGATGCCGGGCCGCCTTCAGGACCAGCGCCTGGCTCTGAGCACGGCTCCGGGGCCCACTGGCCAGTCTGCCCGCAAGGCCCACCGAGAACATCTGCTGGGTCTCAGAGGGCCTCCGGGGCACCCTGGGCTCCTTCTCGGCCTGCGCCTCCCACACCCCTTGGCCTCGGCCAGCCCTGTACCCGAGCCTCCTCCCTGCCCTCCCGGGGATCTTAACAGCCTTGTTCCTGCTCCCTGGCACCCACCCCAGGCCAGTGACGTGGCCTGGGGGAGGGAGGCTGTTGCTAGGCGATGGCTGCCCGGCGCACACGCTGTGGTGGGAGGACACCCACCCGTCTCTCAGCGGACCTGTTGCCACAGTGACCGAAGCCCCAGCTTTGTCTGTAGAAACTTAAGGTGGGGGGGGCAAGTTGGACAAGGGGCAAAGCCAGGCCTGTGTTTCGTCCGCACCCCCTCCCCCACCACGTCCTAGATGCCCAGCGACAGAGGAGGGGGGCCAGGGTGAACCGAGGCGAAGTCTAGAGACTGGACGGGGCTGAGGATGAAGGGCGGGGAACCGGGCGGGGGGACCCCGCGGCATCCTGTTTGGGGGCCTCTTCCACAAAAGGCACCCTCTGCTTCTCCCTCAGCCCAGTGCAGAGGGGGGAGGTGGGGGCTCCGAGGCCCTGCCACCAACGCCGCCCCCCGCCTGCCAGCACAGACGCCTGCCGAATCAGTCAGCAGACCAGCTGGGCCTTGGGAAAGAGCCACTGTCCCTCCCGCCTGGAGCAGCCGGGGAACAATGTGGCGTTTGTTGTTCAGGGGTCCCGGGCTTGGCCGTGGTGGGCGGTGGACTTGAGCTGGGAGCCGACCCTCACTCCCTGCAGGGCGGGCTCCAGGAGAGCAGCCCTCGGACCTGGCCTCGGGTAGGCGAAGCCCCACGGAGCCCCTGCAGCTTGCCGTGGGGGACCTTGCACTTTGCGGTGACAATTGCCTCACTTCAGCCAGCCCAGTGTGGTCGCCGAAAGTCCTGGCTTGGCTTTGCCATCTAAGGGAGAATGACGCCTCCTTCTCCGGGACTTGTCACCGAGCAGGACCAGAGCAGGTGAAGCTCTGAGGACTCCTGGCACCTTCCTTCCCCTTGAGAATTTAATTCTGCAGGACTGGAGCCAGCCTGGCGCGGGCAGCCATTCACCCCTCCGGGTGGGGGCGGTGACACAGGGACACCCCAAAGGTGGTGACTTACACAGTGCACGTCTCTTCCCTGTCCAACTCTGAGCGCTGTGTGTGGCTACATCAGGCGTCCGCTGTGCATCTGCCATGTGTCCTGTCTACGTCTCCCCTCACACCCCTCCCTCCCTGGAGGGCGCAGGACCTGAGAAAGGCAGGTCCCGTCCTGCTCCCCAGACTCCAGGCCAGAGGCAAGGCCTGTCACCGGGAGAGGGCAGGGGACGGCCTGACCCCTGCTCCAACCTCCTCATCCGTGGGGGAGGAAGGCACCCTGAAATCATTGAGCTCTGTTTACCAGATTCTCCCCAGGTTCTCCCCCAACTCCTGTGGCAGTGACTGTCCTCTGTCTCCGGGGAGAAGCCCTGGACGCCACGGAGGGCAAGTGCCGGGGGCTGACGGGGGGAGCTGGGAGCCACCTGGGCCACCCAGGCCCAGGGCCCGACCTGGAGGGAAGTGCAGCTCATCTCCCTGCAGCGGCAGGTGGGGGACCGTGTTCTGCAGATGCGCCTGCTCAAATTCCAGGGTGAAGGCGGGGCTTCCTGTGAAACTGGGTCAAGATGGCCTCGGATTTGGGTGAGCAGGGCCAGCAGCTGTGAGCAGTGAGCAGAGGCACGCAGGTGTCCGCGGGTGGGAGGGTGGCTGCAAGTGGGCAGAGGGGTGAGGGTGCAGCCCCTCCCTGGAAGCCAGCACCGCTGAGAAGGCAAGCCACCAGGCTGTGCCCTGAGGACAGTCGGCAGGCTCCAGGTGGCCGTGCGGACAGAGAGCTGGTTCTGGACCAACTCAGGCTGCAGGCGAGGTCCTGGTCTGGCTGTAAGGACACAGGGGCCCCGTCGTCCCCCAGCCACGATTTCCCTGGCCCTGGGCGGTCCCTTAAACAGCCCTGCGAGTGGCACCTGGCAGCTGTAAGCTCCCAGCTGGGACCACAAGGTCCGACTGGAGGCAGAGGAGGCGGGCGAGGGCGCAGCACGCGCACACAGGCGTCCTGTGAAGTGCCACTGTAAGCCATGTGAGCGTGTGACCCCCTCTCCGTGGCCGTTGGTGCCCGTGTGCGGGGGTGCTGGCGGTCCCGGCCTGCCTGTCATGCCATCTACGGAGGAACAGCTGGCACCACACACACCCAGCACAAAATTGCTAATTTATTTGTGTTGTTAGGAGGCAAAAAAATGTACAGTTACAAGAATCATTTTCCAAACAGAGGTTAAATATGAGCTGAAAAGTATAAAAAAAAGAAAGAGGACCATCACTTTACAAATCATTAAATTAAACAAACACACAAATGCAACACCCAAAGAGCCAACCCCCGTGCTGAGCTCTGTCCTTGTGCGGCTCTGCGAAGTGAGAACAGAAAGTGAGGCGCCATGGGGGGGGGGCAGGGGCACGGGCTCGGGTGCTGGGTTCCTGCCCCCGGGGTCTGGTGGTCGGGGGCGGCTGGCTGTGCCGGGGCCCTAGGAGGCTGGGGGCAGGGAGGGGCACTGCCCAGGACTCTGTCAGCCTGGGACATGCAAGCAGGGACAGCCCGACTGGGGCATGGGACCGCACGGGACATGGGACGGCCGCCGGCACCCGGGCTGGTGCCTGCCCCAAGCGCCGGCCACCACCTTCCCTGCCCCAGCCCCGCCCGGGCCCGCCCGCACCCCCCTCCCTGCCAGGCTGCCCCTCCGAGACCCCGGCTGGCCCCTGCAGCATCGAACGGTTGATTTTAGTCTTTGCTTAAATTAAAAAATTAAAATATATATACATATATATACTGTACACACAGGACAATAACAGAAGAGTGTTGAAAAGGGTAGGACAGGGATGGGACAGGGGAGGGGCTGGGACCAGGGCTGTTGAGGGGGGAGGAAGGCGGGCAGGTGGAGGGCACCAAGGGAGAGGGGACGGGCAGGTGAGAGGTTAGGGGGCCAGAAGGGAGCGATTTATTTTACAATAAAAACAGGAGTTCAAACCTCAGCAGAACAGGGCTCTAGGATGCCCAGAGGGCCCCTCCCCACACCAGTGACGAGGGGGGACTCAGGGGGACGGGGGGGCAGGTAGGCCGGGAGCTTGGCTTCAGGTCTGGAGGGCGGGTGGCTGGTCCAAGGGGCGGGGCCGCGTTCTCAGCTTCTCCGCGACTTCGAGTGTTGAATAAGCCACTGTAGGGTGATGTCTGGGTGGGGACAAGAGAAAGGTGACAGGACTTCCAATGCTGGGTCCCCGGGGAGTGACAGGAGGCCAGGCCTCCCCAAACTGCTGCCAGGACCCAGACTCGGGGCACCGAGGCCCGGAGCCCGCAGCTGTGATGGGCCCCAGGTGGGGCGGCCAGGCCCAGAGGCCACACAGGTGGCAGCTGGCAGAGCTGGGGAGGCGCTCAGGATGGGGGCCTCCCCCAGGAGAGCTGCCGCGGTGGGGTTGTCAGGGAAAGGGTGGCTTTGGGGGCTCTCGGCTGAACTGCCCACAAGGGCCCCCTCCCGCCGCGCCGGCAGTCCCACAGCCACGCACCGATGTTGTCTTTTTCTTTGCAGGAGATGGAATAGCAGCAGATCTCGCGGTCCTGGATGGCAGAGAGATTCCTGGGGGGGCGGGGGGAACCAGAGAGGAGTCGGCCCGGGGCGCGGGGCGCGGCCGGAGGGCGCGGCTCTCGGGCAGGTGCGCTCTGCCGCCCCCGTGTGGCGCGCGCTGAGGGCGCAGCTCGCGGGCTCGCTGACTGCGCACGGCGAGGGGTTGGGAGGCCGGGACGCAGGCAGAGGAAAGCCCCCCGACTCACATTTTCTCAATCAGCTCCTTCTCATCCAATGCTCCCGGCAGGTCTCGCTTATTTCCCAGGACTAAGACCTACGGGGGCGAGGCAGGCCCTGGGTCAGAGCGGCGGGGCCGGGCTTCTGCCGCCCCACGCGTGTCCTCCCCCTACCCCGCTGCGCGACTGACCGGGATTCCCTGCAGCTGGGGCTTGTCCAGCAGGTTGTGCAGCTCGTTCTTGGAGGCCTCGATCTTCTCCTGGTCAGCGGCGTCCACCATGTACCTGGGGGAGGCAGGGCCGGGCTCGCGTGACTCTAGAGGGAGGGACGGGAGCTGCGGCCTGGCGGGGCTCTGGGAACGTTTCCTGCGTGGATGTAGGCAAAACACGCAGGTGCCCCCGGGCCTCGGTGTCCTGTCCCCTGAAATGCCCTCGAGTGGCAGGGCTTGGGTCTTCGGGGTCAGCTGGGAACACTCCCCCTCCCCCCCGCCCACAGTGGCCTGCTGAGGACGGGGCAGGAGGACCCCGCCAGGCTGCGGGGCAGAGCCCAGGCGCTCTCGCAGTGAGAGCTCTGAAACGTCAGGTCACCAACAGTGGGGACGGCACTTTGGTCTGGGCACCTCCACGCCGCGTGACGTTATTTTTAAGAAGCAGGGAAATGAGCCCTTTCAACCACACAAAACTCCAGCCAGTGTGGACGGCGCGGTGCGGGGGTGCAGGGAGACAGTGAGGAGGGCCGCACAGGGACGTCCAGCAGGGGCGCGCTCTGCTTCAGGCCCGGCGGTGGGCGCCCGGAGCGCCGGCCAGCACGCGGGGACGCGGCAGGCTGAGCACGGGTGGCTGGTCACGCACAGGTCACCACTGATCAGCTGTGTCTGGGCCCCGCGACCCGCGGGCACTCACACGATGGCACTCACGCCTCGGCAGTAGCGCTCCCACATGCTGCGGAAACGGGGCTGCCCCCCGATGTCCCAGAGCTGGGCGAGAAGAGGGTGCAGCGGTCTCAGCGGCAGGCAGGCCCTCCTGCCTCCCAGGTACCGCACCCCCGCCTGCCTGGGGCTCCCCGCCCCCACCCTCCACCTCCCGCCTCCTCCCTCCGCCGCTACCTTGATGGTCACGTTCCCCTTCGTGATCTTGCGCATGTTGAACCCCACCGTGGGGATCATGTCCTCGTTGAACTGTCCTGACTGGAGGGAGACGTGAGAATTGGGAAAGGGGCAGAAGCCAGCCAGACCCGCGTGCACCTCCCAGACGGCCACCGTCAGCAGCCTGCCAGCGCGACACGGAGCCCCCCTGTGGGTCACCGGGACCAGCTCAGGGGCACCCGCAGGCATCCACCCCACTCCGGACGTCTCCTGGGACGAAGAGGCCCGTGAGCCCCTCTACGCAGACCTAGAACGAGCTCTTCCACACTAGTCTCCCTGCTGGGACAGACACCTGCCAGCGGGGAAGCCCTGAACAGGTCACGGGAAGCAGGGTCTCCAGGGAAGAACAACTGTTTTGGTGGGTAAACCAGCCGCCCCCCAAACGCAGCGCACACCCAGCACTTCCTGGATTCGCGCTGGTTTCGCACGTCTGTACTGCCCTGCACATGTGAGGATGGCTCAGCCCACTCGGCACGATCTGTTGACTCCGCGCGTCCCCCCCACTGAACGGAGACTTTCGGGAGAGAAACCACACCCACGTTAATGACATCAGTAAATGTTGCTGAATGACGAGGGGATGATGACACTTCTACTTCCCAGAACTCCGGTTCGAATTCTAAGAATTTTCCTTTCTCCCCTCTAAACTGTCCCCGAGATCCCTACGTTGTTCCAAAGTAGCCAGGGGCCTCACCTAGGCCCAGACCAAGCTCCCTCAGGGTCACCTCCACGTCACAGGGAGGACACAGGCTTGGGCCGGCTTGACCTGGTCCCCGAGGATGATGGCTTTGTCCTTCACACCCTGCCTTCTTCTACTGGGTGGCCGAAATGATCCACCTCAGGCCCCACGGAGGGGTCGGGGCTCTGCCCACTAGCAAGGTGTACAGGGGCGTCCAACCTGCGGCCCGTGGGCCACATGCAGCCCGGGATGGCCACGAATGCGGCCCAACACAAAATCGTACATTGACTCAAAACAGTAAGAGATTTTTTTGTGGTTATGTGTCACAATGTATTTCATGTGTGGCCCAAGACAACTCTTCTTCTTCCAGTGTGGCCCAGAGAGGCCGAAAGGCTAGACAGCCCTGGTGAGAGATGACGTGTCTTCAGAGCCCGTGCACCTGCTCCCCAGGTCCCCTTTGAGCGAGAGCACCGGGATTCCCACTAATCTGCAGGAATCCCGCCTCACTCAGGCCCTCAGATGTGGGGACTGAGAGCCCAGGATTCCCGCTGAAGACGAGACCGAGGGCTTGGGGACTCCTCTCCCCTCCCCTGCCCCCACCCGCCAGCACTGCACAACCGGTGTGCTCACGCTTCTGTCAGCATGTGTGTAGCTTGGGAAAGGGCCTCTAAGTCCGATCTGATATCGAAAGGGTCCAAGAGCCCTTTGTGGCCAGGAGTCACTGAGGGAAGGGAGGGGACACCCTGAAAAAGCGGCTCATCTTTGGGCTGAGTGGGCACAGCCATGCCTCCTGTATCCCCCAAGTCCCAGCTGGGTGCCGGGGGGCAGCACCTGAAGGACCGACATCTGCTCCATCCCCATCCTGTCTGGTGAGGACACTGAGTCCAGACACTGCTGACCTCCTGTCCTACGGGAGTTGCGACAGGACACCAGGGCCTCGGAGCCTCTGGGTTTCCTTCTATGACATGGGGACAGGGCTCCAGGTTCAAGGTTGGCGGACAAGGGTGACAAAAGCTTGGCAATGGTGCGTACGGCACGAGGACCCGTCACGGCTCCTTGGGAAGCAGAGGACCCTTAGACCCTCGCGCAGTGAAAAGCCTCCCTGGGAGTGGTGGCCTTGGGCAGACGTGCTGCCAGTGCAGCTGTGAACCACGCTCACTGGTAAGTAACCCCGCGAGGACTTCCTGTCCCTGCTCAGGCCTCCCGTTCACGCAAGTCCCTCCCTGAAGGTCAGGAGCAGTCCTAGCCGGCATGGCTCAGCGGACTGAGCGCCAGCCTGCGAACGGAATAGTCACAGGTTGGGTCCCCAGTCAGGGCACAGGCCTGGGTTGAGGGCCAGGTGCCCGGCTGGGGGCGTGCGAGAGACAACAGACCGATGTTTCCCTCGCACACCGATGTCTCTCTCCCTCTCTTTCTCCCTCCCTTCCTTTCTCTCTAAAAATAACTAAATAAAATCATTAAAAAAAAAGAAAAGACATTACCTGTGGTCGGTCAACCACAGTCCAAAAATATTAAGTGGAAAATTCCAGGAGCACACAGTTCGTAAGTTTAAAGTGCGCACCGTTCTGAGTAGCGTGATGAGACTGGCGCCGTCCCGCGCCGTCCCGCCCGCCCGGGTCAGGACTCCTCACTTAGTCCCGTCTCCACGCTGTACTCACAGGAGACTAAGACGGTCTGTGCGCGAGAGACCACACTCCCGTCGCTTTGACTTCAGTATGTTGTTATAATTGTTCTATTTTATTACCAGTCATTGTTGTTAATCTCTTCCTGTGCCTAATTTACAAAGTAAACTTTACCGCAGGTGGGCATGTATAGAAAGAAACATAGGGTTCGGTGCCATCCGCGGCTTCAGGCGTCCACTGGGGCTGGGGCTCGCATGCCCCGCAGATAAGGGCAGACCACTGTGAGCCTCTTGTCTCCAACTGGAAGCCCCTCGGGCCCTTCCACCCTGGGTCCGCTCCAACTCTCCCCAAGTTCCAGCTTCCTGTGACTCAGCCTTTCCCCTGGGCACCCCAAGGCACACTTTTAACCCTCTGAGGACAGCCCTCCTCTCCCTCGGGCGAAACCCCCCTGACTATCTAGCACCCGTTTTCTCGGCTCCAAAGATGAGTGGCAGGCTTTTCCCAGCTCACATCAGCCGGCTGAGAAGCTGTACCCCCAACTCAGTTTGCACCCACAGGGAGGCCTCCCGGAGTGAGAAAAACCAAGTGGAGAAAAAGCAGAGACACGCAGGCTAGACGCGCAGGGCGAGAGACTGAGGAAGTCGCTGGTGGGCTTGGGTCCGGTTCTTCATTTCCCTCGGAGAGACACTCTCCAGTGGTCGTGCTCGGGGTGGGCAGAGCACGGCCTGGAGGCAGGGTCGGCGGGAGCCCGGAGGGCTTAGGCCCCGGGAGCAGCTCCGACCCACCGCTGCACGGCAGCCCACGGGGTGGTTTTCCTAAAGCGATATTTGCTTGCGCTTCGGGATGTGTGTGTTGAAAGACAAATTTCATATCAAAAAGGAAAGGGGGATGGACGTGCTGGGAAGGGGGACTGTCCCCGTACATCCCAGCCACTCCTAACCGGGACAGAGGAATCTGTGACGGTTGGGACCTGCCCCCGCCCTGCCCTAGCGGCCCAGTCTCTGGAGGTGAGGCCAGCCTAGAGGAGACCCTCCTGTCCAGGGGCACGGCTTCCATGACACTCCGGGAGGACTTCCCTGGGGACACTGAGGCTCAGCCACTAGGGCGGCAGCAACTTATTTCTGCTCTCGGCTGTGCCCCAGAGACACCTCCTGGGGACAAATGCCTAGAAGCCCAGCCGCCTGGGCCTTGGGTCGGGGTCAGGCATGCGGCTCCTGCTTGAGGAACCAGGCGCCCAGGTCAATGCCAAGTCTACGCAGCGGTGTCTGACCCCCGGGCCAGAGCGGCGCTAGACAGGTGCCCAGGGGCCATGTGGGCTTAGACACCATTGTGCTAAACACCCGGCATGGGCCTGCTGGTCCCGCCCAGGCAGAGGTCGTTTGCAGGGCGGAGTGTGAGAAAGGTGGCTGGCCTGGGAACATGGGACGGGGGCGGGACAGGGCGGGGGTGGGGGGTGGGGGTGGGGGACCTGCCCTCCAGCCTCCCTGCTGCTCTCCTGTCTCAGGCAGCGCTTTTTTCTGGGACCCGTCAGGCAGGGTGGGTACCCAGTCGGCCGGCCGGCCACACTTCTTTCCTGACCTACCTCATGGGCATTTGGGGCCAGTCTCTGGCCAGTCCCCAGTGTGGGGACTGGGACCAGGTCCTCGGACAACAGCAGCCTTGGCCCAGCCTTCCGGAGCCCCCCAGCCGGACCCAGGACCAGCCAGGCCGGGGCGCAGGCCTGTGGCCGCAGCCATTCCTGCAGCCTGGGCTCACGCTGCAGGGCTCATCTTCCCCTTTTTTTCTGAGACAGAGACTTTAACTCCTTCCCCACCGCTCCCCTGGCACCGAGCCTCACCATCACCCACCTCCTCTAGACCACAGAAAGCCCGCGGGGCCACTGCCTCCCAGTCCCCAGAGTGGGCAGTGCCCCTCCAAGTCATCTCTGGTCCCAGCACCTCCTCCTGCAACTTCTGAGCCAGGCGGAGCCTCCCAACTCCCTTTGCGATGCCCTCCTCCCGGGAGCCCCCAGGCGCGTCCAGCGCGGCCCGGGTCCCGGAGCCCAAGTCTGGGCTCAAGCCCAGGGCCTCCTCGGCCGATTCCACTAACCCCGGGGGCCGCCTCCCTCCCCCTCAACAGCGCCGGGCTTCCTCTTCCGGCGGGAAGGGGTTAAAGCATCAGGGTGCGGCCGGCCTGGCCCAGGCCCCCTCCCGCGGCCCTCGGGCCGCCGGCCACCACCCTCCGCACGCGGGGTGGGCAGGCCCGGCACTTTCGCCCCGTCATGCCCCCTCGCGCGGGGGCGGAAGGGCCATCGCGCCGGGCAGAGGAGCCCTCCGGCCTCGTGACCCCTCGGGGCCGCCGGTCCTGGGCACCAGCCTCGTCCCTGGTCCCCGGCCCCCTGCCGTGCCATCTCGGCCGGGCGGGAGCGCGGGTCGCGCGCCCCGGATCCCGACAGGCGTGCTAGGCCCCGGGCACCCGGCCGCTCCTCCCCGCGGTGCCTGGCCCGGCCGGGCGGCGCCCCGGCCCCACAGCCCTCCCCCGGGCGCGGCGGGCGGGGACAGGCCGACCGCCGCGCCCCGAGCCCCGCGCCCCGCGCCCCGTACCGCGATCACGTTGACGAAGGTGGTCTTGCCCGAATACTGCAGCCCGACCAGCGTGAGCTCCATCTCCTCCTTCCAGAAAAGGGCCTTGAACCAGTCCAGCAGCTTGTTGAACAAAGCGATCATGGTCGCTGCGCTCGCGCTCGGCCAGAGCGGCCTCGCTGCGCCGGGTCCGCGGGGGTGCGCGGGGCTCGGGCGCGGGACGACTCGCGGCCGGATCCGCTCGCTGCTGGGTGTGGCCTCGGCGCCTCCGCCGCCGCCGCCCCCCGCGCGCCCGGAGCCGAGCCGGGGCCGCGTCCTGCTCGCGCCCGAGCGCGCGCGCCTCCCGCCGGAGCGGGGCCGCGGCGGGGTGCGCGGGGGCCCGCGGGCTGCGGCGTACGGGCCGCTCGGGGAGCGAGGACTCGGTTTATTTGTCCCCTTCCCGCGCTGCCGCGCCGGACCGTCACCTCCTTCCTTACTAGAGGGCGTTGGGCCCCGGGTGGGTGAGAGCCCCGGGAGACAGGGACACGTGTCCAGGGCGGAGAGGGTGGTTCGCCCACTTCCCAGGACACGAAGACCAGGCCTCTTTGACGGGGGCGGGGGTGGGGGGGACACACATGGAGGCTTTGTTCCCTGCATCCCTGCCTGGGAGCATCTCTGGGCCCTGGGCCCTTCCCGCTCTGGCACGTCCCCAGCAGGGGTCACGCCGGCGGTGGGGTGTTTTCTGACGCATCTAGTTTTGCTCACAATTTTCCGGACTCGCTTGTTTAGGACCTTCTAGCCCAAGGTGAAGTAGACGTTCGAGGTTGATGTTGATTTTTTACTAACATCACAGTGCTACTCAGAAAACACTATGCACGGAGGGGAGGGGTGGGGTGCAGTGAGAGATTGGCAGCAAATGGAAAAGTTGGCCTGTGTTGGTAAAAGCCAAAGTTTTCTTCCGAGCCAGCCAGGATGCCCCCCCTCTGAGGACGCAGCCCAGGGCCTGCCCAACCCCAGGGCTCCCTGCACCCAGTGGTCCCAGGCTTCCGAGCTGCCCCCGCCCTCTGCCAGGTGCTCCCTAGTGCTTGGTTGTCACAGGTGCTCGCACGTAGGCTATTTCAGTCAAAGATGCACAAGCTGTCTGTGTTGACCGCCTCTGTCATACCCACTTAAGATGACCCCAAATGACCACACACTGGCCCCCAGGAATCCCAGTGCTGGGATTCCAGCACAGCATTCTGGGTGGTTAAGCATCATCTTCCTAGACTCCGCCCTCTATGGGTCGCTCTCTAGCTCGTGAGGTGCACGCTGCCCTGTTTCCTAAACTGGCACAGTCTCACTTTGTCTGAGTGTCCCCAGAAGGGCTAGGAAAGTCCCCGGACAGCTGCGACCTGCCCTGGGCTGCGGTTTCCTCCTCTCTGTGTTGCTATGACAAGGCTCCAGCGACCCAAGAAGGCGGTGGAAGGATGGAAAGAATCGGCCACTCAAGACTATTTTCTCACTTGGTTCTTTTTCCAGAGCGGTACCCTCTGTGTTCGGGAACATGGTGGGGCCATGTGCCGGCGTGGGGGGCACCTGCAGGCTGGTGTTTGGGAGCCGGCTTCCACGCTGGCGAGTGTGCACTCCAGGAGGACCAGGCACCTGGAGCGCAGGGCCCAGCTGCCCAGGGGACGCAGGTGCGGGTTGTGGAGAAGGAGGAGTCAGTTCCCAGGAAAGCCAGGCAGAAGCACGAAGAAACCAGCGTCGCCGTGCGCTCTTCGGAAGGGAGGCCTTGCCGAGGATGCCGGGCCCCCCTGGGGAGGAGCCGGGGAGAGTGGCCAGCGGTTCCGGAGGCAGGGCAGTCCCCCTAGGCCTCGGAGGGGAGCCCCCACACTTTCCCTCTTCCAGAGATGCCACCTGCCTGGCCTGTCCCTCGGCACATTCGTCACCCCCTGGGACACTTGTGGGCTCAGGGGGACCCTGGGGGGCTGGATGCCCTCACAGATGTGGGGTGAGGACGTGCGTGCCTACGGGGATGCGGAGAACCCGACCAAGGTCAGGACAGGCCTCTGACTCCGGCGTTGGGTCTCTTCTTGGGCAGGGCTCAGGGGCAGGCAGTCTTGCCCGCTCAGGAAGGCGGCGCTGCAAGCGGTTTCCGATTGTTTTTTCTTAATGACAGCAAAGCGCGGAATGTCCCTGTCAGACACGCAGAGGCCGACGCTCACAGGGCGGCTCTCTCAGGTCTGCTGGAAGGCCAGCCCCTGTCCTTACGTTCAGAGAGACAAGGAGGTTCCCCCCGGTGTCCACTTGGGGCCATCAGAAGGAACGGAGGGGTGGCCAGTGGGGAAGACCTCGCATCTGGCCATGGTCCTGGCTGATCCGTGTCCTGTGACCACACACTAGCCGAGGGGGCATCTCTTCCCCTTGCCTGCCCAGGGGTCCGCAGGTCGAAAGGCCCACGCCCAGGCTGGGGGAGGGGCACCCGGCCGGCGGAGGGCGTGGAGGGGTCAGGGGCCGGCCTCCTCCGGCAGCTGGGCGGCATACAGGGCCAGGGTGTGGTGCAGAAACTGGTACTGCTCGGCGGTCTGGATCATGCCCCCCCTGTGGGGACAAGCACAGGCCTGAGTCCCCGGGCTGCCCTCGTTCCCCCGGGGAACCCCCGCCCCTTACTCGGGGCGGAGCCCCTCTGCACAGT
Organism: Mormoops blainvillei; assembly: GCA_004026545.1. NCBI lineage: Eukaryota > Metazoa > Chordata > Mammalia > Chiroptera > Mormoopidae > Mormoops > Mormoops blainvillei. The sequence goes on from PVJD01003364.1 coordinate 92,251, forward strand.
CCGCCGCTGGTACGTGGTCTTTTCTGACCCATCGCCCTCAGTCTGGGCCAGGAACACTCCTAGGCGCCAGAGCTTCCTCTTCCCAGTGCCCTTGGGAGTAAAAGTAATGACCCTGCACGTGTGTGTGACAGGCTCTCATGTTCCCAAACCGCTTTGACCCAAGCTAACTCAGTCCTGCGGCATCTCTGTGGACGGGGCCCAGGGAAGCCAGCAAGAGCCCAGCGGGGTGCACGTCGCAGTGCTCCCCGTCCAGGGGCCTTCTGTGCACCCCCGTCACTGCCTCGTATCTAGGACCAGCCGGGCCCTGTCCGCCAGCTCTCCCCTGAGTGGGCGCTCGGGAACCACAAAGACAAAAACAAGCAAAAAGTAACTGAAAGCCGGGGTCAATCCGCAGGTGGCATAGTTAGCTCTAGGTCCCCAAGCGGAAGTTCTGGATAGAGATTTTTTGTGGGAGCCAGAGAAGCAGCTCTGAAAACGGATGGCCCTTCCTGTCTCACGGGCAGTGCTCGCTGCTCACGTGCCTACGAGCGCTCTGACCCCGGGAGGCACGGAGGCCACTCCGCGTCCTCGGTCCACTCACGCCCACGGGCCCACCTGTCCAGGCGCAGTTGGCACACGATGCCCAGGATGTCCACTTCCCCTCGGGCCTTCAGCTGTTGACAGCCTATCCGGGTGGCGATGAAGCAGCCGGTCCGGCCAATCCCTGCGCTGGGTGTGGCCAGGGAGGGGACGGAAGGTCACAGGTGGCCAGAACTAGGCGGCCAGGCCCCAAACCGCAGAGAAGTGGCAGGAACTAACACACTCTGCTTGGCGGCTGTGGACATGGGGGCGGGAGGCAGGCAAGGCCTTGGCAGGTCATAGCTGGCCCTGGACCAGCTACATTTCTTACTGACCTTGCTCTGAGCCTATGCCAGATCACCTTCGGGTCTCTGTGGGCGTTCGATAAGCTTGTGACAGCGGTTTCCAACGGACGGCGCCCACGCTGGCTTTGCTGACCCCGAGGCCTCCTTATCTGACCGTGACTTCCTCCCAGCGAGACGCCTCACGGCGGCGGACACTGCCTGTACCCACCTCAGGCCTCCCACAGTTCTCTCTCTTGCCCTTGATTTTGAAATCTCCTTGGGCCTCCTTCTCAGGAACCCCTGATAGAAGCCACTTGCCACCTCCCCTCCCCTCCAGGGGCTGCTGTGTGTGTTGGGGGGCTGCCCCTTTTGCCTCGGTGTTCTGCATAATTGAGGAGACGTACTCCCGGAAGTGCCCTCATTTTAAGCATGTCCCCTGAGTGGTCCCTGCCCCAGCCCAGTCCACTTTTGACGCTGTAGCCAAAGTATTCCTCTTAAATGGCAGATCTGAGCATCTTAACTAGATGAGGGCCCCTCTCCTTGGGCCTTCCGGAATCACCCCTCATCCCCCTCCCCCCGTGTGACCCTGGACCCCAGCCTCTAACTGCCGCCAGAAATACGTCGGTTTGAACATCTCATCTCTGGGCCTCTGCAAATGCTGTGCCCCCTCCCCTCATCGCCTTCCAGGTTTGGGCTTCGCTCAGTCACCCCTTGTCCCGGGTCGGGCTGCGCGAGGGCGGGCCGCGTACCTGCAGTGGACCACGACGGGCCCCGTGCCGGCTGCTGCCTCCCAGCTGTCCTCCACCTCGGCCACCAGGTGCAGCAGTGGCCCGGCCGACTCTGGTGTCTGGTGGTCCGGCCAGGCCGAGAAGAGGATGTGCTTCACAGACCGGCACTGCTCCCGGTGCTGGCGGGGACACGAGGCCCAGGGTCAGGGTTGGGGACACCTCACCCTTCTCCTCTGGTGCCAGGGGAAGGTGAGGCTGGAGTGACCCAGGCCGGGGCATGGACTCCGCGTCAGTAAGGCCAGCTCTCTTCCTGCCTGTCATGCTCCACCTCCCTCCCCGACATGCTGGGAAAGAACTCGGGATGGGAGAGGGGACCGTCCCTCTCTGCCTCCAACTAGCTTGTGACTTTGGGAAAGTCCCTTCAGTCCATTTTCTTCACCAAGAAAATGGGGACAGTGATATCTCGTTGGGTCAGACCCCGGGAGGCCGGGGGATACTGAAGTGAGAGAGAAATTCTCCGGTGCGTATATAATGCTGTTTGGCACTGGGAGGCACTTTGAAGCCTGTCCCCGCGCCCCACCTCCCTCCCTCGTCCTGCAGCTGGGCGGTGGGTCTCCCTGCTGCTTCCCACCCCGGCTCTGCCCTGAGAACGGCACCCATGTCCCTCTGTTTTCTGTGCCCCAGATGCTTCTTGTAGACGCGGGTTTGAGAAAGGTGAGAGAAGTCAACCCTGGCTCACAGGGGAGCTGGGTGACCCGACCGCCCTGTGGGCCCGGGGCGTACCTGGATGGTGAGCTGCCGCACGGTGTATTCCGGGAGCTCCCTCTCTTCCTGGATGCGGATCCGGAAAGGCCCATACGTGTCCTCATCCGTGGGCCAGTAGTGGACGCATTTCTAGGAGGGAGGGAGCTGGGAGTCAGAGGGGGAGGGGTCCATGAGCTGGAGCAGGGTCAGGGCAGCAGGAAGGTCCCCTCTCCCCACCCCACCCCACCCCACCTGCCGATGAAACGCCCACATTCCGGCTGGAAAACCTCCACGGGGTGTGTGCACCTCAGGAACTTTTCTGAGTGGGGTGCGCGGGCCTGCCTGTAGGTGTTCCCAGCGCCCGGGGGGTCTGAGCGGCCCTGAGCAGGGGTGTGTGTGTGTGGTGTGGGGTGCAGCCCTTCCTGGGTTCACCAGGGACCGTGGCTCCGCCCCCTACCTCCTTGGCCTCCCGGAGCTGAGTGAGCATGATGATGAGTGAGACGCCTTCCTGCCACACCATCTCCCAGAAGTCCGACACGGTGTTGGGCATAGGGCCCTGGGTGGCGATGTAGACCTTCTCCTGCCCGTCATAGCCCTGCAGAGAGACGCACAGGCGAGGAGGGGAGCGGTGAGAGCAGACCTCGGGGGAACACGGGCTCTGCAGGTGCTGACACCAGGCCGAGGCGGTGGTTGTGGACACATGTGCGCACACAGACACGCAGGCACAAGGGCGCCCCCCGAAGCACACGGCGGGAAGGGCCTGGCTTCCCGGGCGGGCCGCCCGGGCCCGGGTCCCTGTCCTGCCACTGGCTGGCTGCGCCCCGTAAGCAGTCACCCTGCTCCTGTGGGCCCCCGGCTGGCTCGTCTGTGAACTGAGCGCCATCTCTACCTTGCAGGGGCACAGCGCAGGTTAGAGGCAGAGACTCCCCGGGAGTGGCACGAACCCGGCCCTCCGCGAACGCCCGTCTCCCTCTCCCCTGCCTTCTCCCCGCACGAAACTTGAAACCGCCGGGGCGCGTTTGGTGAAGGAGGGGTTCACTTCGCAAAGCCCCTTCCGTGTCCTCGGCAGCAAGAGCGAGCACAGCCTCGCCAGCCCTCCTTCCTCCGCTCCAGGGCTCTCGGCCTCGGGCTGCTCAGGGCCGCGGTGAGGCCCAGGGGCCGGTTCCCCTGGTTTCAGCGGGCAGGTGGGGAGCCCCTTCCCCAGGGTCGCAGCCTGACAACCTTCCATCGCCCGGCGCCTGGGGCTGTCTTACCGCCGCAGGGCCCTAGGTGGCGCTCTTCCACCGCAGCATTTGGGGCCGCGGCGGCGGGGTGCCGAGGCCCTGCAGACCCGGCCTCCCGGCTCCTATAAGCTCCTCTGTGGCTGGATGTGAACGGTGTCCACCAAGAAGGGGCTGCAGGGGGGCAGGTGGGGGGCGGGAGGCCGCGCGACGCCCTTCTGTGCAGACCTCGGGGCCATGCGCCCCGAGGGGCAGCCCGCCCCCTCCCACCCTGGTCAGAGTCGGCAGGGATGCGGCGAGGGGTGGGTGCAGGAGACCCGGGGCTCCTTTCAGCTTGTTTGACACCCGCTCTGTGTTCTCGGGGTTGTTGCGGGGACTCGGGGCCTGGGCCAGCCGGGCGAGCCAGCCGTGAGCGGGGTGGGGAGGATCCCCGGGGGACACGCGCCAGCCCCGCAGCCCCGCGCGGCACTCACACGGATGTAGTTGGCGTTGATGTAGTCTCCGTCCTCTCGGCTCTGTGCTCCGCCAAGACACACACGGCTCTGGGGATCTAGGCGATCAAGTCAGCGGAGGTCAGAGGTCAAAAGGTGACCCGCGAGGGCAGAGTGCACAGGGCGGAGAGCGGAGAGGCCCTGTGGTGACCACGGTGCCTCGGTGTGGCTGTGACTGGCTTTCTGTGTGGACAGGAGGGGCTGCGGCGTGTTTCTGGGCAGCACAGCGACGCCGTCCGAGCCGTGGTTTGGGGGTGTGGTGGGGGCGGTGCAGGGTGGGCTGGGGGGCGGGAGGGGACAGCAGAGAGCTGACGGACTGTGTACTTGAGTGCGAGCGGGCGGAGAGCAGGGCCGTGTCAGGGGATGGAAGAGATGCTGGTAAGGAGCAGGTTTTCGGAGGGCGAATGTCATCCTTTGCCCTGGGGCGGGCGGGCGGGAGCTGCCCAGCCCCAGTGCCCGCAGGGCACCAAGGCCTCTCCAGAGGCCGGGAGCACCAGCTCTGGGCAGGGGGTGCCGGAAACCTCCGGCAGAGGGGCCCCCCAGCCCCCGGGGCTGCGGGGCTGGGAGGAACCAGACCCAGGGCCCTGCGGTCAGCGGCTGAGCCTCGCGGATGAGAATGGGCTGGAACCCGAGCTGAGCCCTCAAGGCTGGGCGTTGCCCAGGTACGGCCAGGGGGTGCCCCGTCGTCAGACCTCGGGTCCCTCTGGAGCGCAGCAGCTGCTGGTCCCAGCCCCGTGTACTCTGTCTCTATCCTGATCACTGTCCCTGCCCCCAGCTCAGACTCTGCAGCCCCGTCTCCGGGATCCGCCCTGCAGACCTTTGCTAGGTGTCCCCCATGACACCCCCAAGGCAGAGGAAGAAGAAGGTTTGGTGCCACCAGCTGTGTCACCGTGGGCAAGGGTGCAACTCAGTTTCCCTGTTTGTCACCGGGGATACCATAATAACACCATAGCGCCGACATCGGGGGTCATTCCAGGGGACACGGGGTGGAGCCCGGCCCCCACGAGCACCCCTACATGCGGGAGGCCGGCGCCCCAGGGGCCGGTGTGCTTGTGGCTCTCTCCGTGTGGTGTCAGAGCGTCTGTGGAGAGGGCAGCCCCATGTGTGCCCCCAGCCCAGGGCAGCACCTCCTGAGCCGCGCTGACTCCAGGGACCGCGCCCCTCCGCTCCCGCTACAGCCCTTACTTGGCAGGATGGTCTTATATCGGTCCTTGGAGGCATGGCCAGGGATATCCAGGTCTTCAGGGTTGACAAAGTTTGGGGGGATCTTCTGGTGGGGGGAGGACATGCGTAAACAGCCGACACCCCTGTCCAGCCCCCATTCCCCTGCACCCTTTTCTGATGGAGCTGGGCCCTGGCTGCGTGGCCCCTGGTGGCTGCTCGCAGGCCTGGGTGGACGGGGGCAGAGGAGAAGCGTGGGGCCCCCGGCCCCTGTAACCTGGGGCTCTCTTCCCTAAGGGCCCGAAGAGGAGGGCCCCTTGCAGCGCCCAGGGCAGGACGGAGCCTCTGATTCAGAAGGGCAGGGGGACCCCACATTCTTACCAAGAACTCCTCCTCCAGCTCCTGGGGGCTGGGGGGCTGGTGCTGCAGGGCCCAGCGGGTGAGGGGGTGCCCAGCTGTACGCAGGAAGTGCAGGGCGACCTCCCGGGGCGTGTTCACGGAGCAGATGGGCTCCACGGCCCCCAGGGACCGCACGTCCAGCACCAGAGCAACGCTGGAGCCCCGCCTGCGGACACGACAGCCGGCCTGGTGGTGAGCGCCTGTGACCTGGGTCCGGCCTCCAGTCGTTGCTGTCACAGAGCCCAGCCCCGCCTGCTGCCCCAGCCGTGGCCCCGTGCGTTCAGGGTTCAGGCCCCTTCTCGGGCTCTTCTCTCTTCTCAGCCTGGACAGGGCGGCTGTGGGCCCAGCTGCCCACCCCGGCCTGGCCCCCAGAGCTTAGAGCAGTGTCCGGAGCCAAGACAGCCCTTCTCCAGGGGCCCGAGGGCAAGGTTGGGAGCAAGAACGAGGGTGATGTGAAACTCTGTGCCCCAATTGTAAAGGGCATGCAAAAGACATGCAAATGACTCGGGGTTTCCTTTCCAGATTGCAGGCCACAGCCGAGGGCCCCCTGGACCCCTCTGTCTGGGCTGCAGGGGCCAACGGAGGGGACAGTGGACAGGGCAGGGGTCGGGGCTGGGAAGAGGCGCCAACGTCCCAGGAAGGGTCTCACCTCTCCTGCAGCCGCACGTGCTTCTTGGCTGGCGCCGCGGTGGGCGGAGGCTGGGTCATGGCTACCCCCGAAGACCAGGCCGACAGCTGTGCTCCGGAGCCCCCGCCACGGGCCTGGACCATGCTGGGGGCGGCCGGGCCCTGGGGAGGCTCTCACGGCCGTGAGGTTCGCCTGAAAGACAGAGCCTTTCAGGCTGCGGGGCACTGGGCTGCGGGGCAGGGGAGGGGTCCCAGGCGCAGGCCGCCTTCTGCCCTTCGCCTCCTGTGTTCACGGGGGGGTCTTCTGCTCCCCACGAAGTGGTGTCATTTTCGCCATGGCCAGGCCAAGCTCTGCACTGGGGGACCAGTGGGGCTGGCAGTCTGGGTTAGAGGAAGGGCAAGAGGGGAGTAAAGATGGTGGGTGAAGATCGAAAAGAATTCGGAAGGTGCAGAGAGGGGTGGAGGGGCCACCCTGGACCGAAGTTCACGGCCAGCCCCCAGGCTGGGGGCCCAGAGAGGAGGCAAGGGGGGAAACTCGGAGTGGGTGTTCTGTGGACAAAGGAGGAGACAGCTCACAGACACCACCTGCACACTGAGCCCATGGGCCGTCTCTGAGGGAGACACCTGAGGCTTCTAGCCGCCGGCAGGGACCCAGGCGCGCCGGAGGCCAGCCCCTGGCGGGACCCTCTCCTGGCGGCTGGCAGGCCTCTCCCAAGTTCGACCTGGCTTCGGGGGTCTCCGTCCAGGGAGGTAGACTGGGGGGTGTTCCTTCTCCTCCGCCCATCCCCCCATCTCCTGCCTCCCTAACCGTCACAGGAAATGGCCTCACCAAGCCCTTGAGCGACAGCGCATGGTGAGGCGACGGCTGGGGGCAGGAGAGGGGCACGGAGGTCGGCGGCTATCTCCACTCGGGGGACGGTCCCCATCTTCCAGAGCCAGGGTCACGCTTCATGTGTGGGGACTGCATGTGTGTGTGTGCCGGGGGGCGGTTGTTAGAGTCCTCAAGGCCGCAGAAACCGAGGCGAGGGGAACAGAGCGGCCCATGCAGATGTGGGTCGTACCAAGGGGCCTCTGCAGCCACAGAGGGCCCCCAGCTCTCCTCTCTGGGCTGCCCCCTGCAGCCCCCGCCGTGTGGCCCCTTCTCTGTGCCCTCGGAGACACCAGTGAGGTCTGCACCCGTTTCCCAGCCGGACCCTGTGGCACCCAATGCACCCTCCTCAGGGATGCCCGCCCATCTCCCGAGGGGTCCCACCACCCCAGGGCCACAGAGAGCCTCCCACTGCCCACTCTGGACTCACCAAAGCAGCTGTGCCCCCTAGGCTGCCTCTTGCCAGCTGTCTGTCTGTCTGTCGGTCTGTCTTTGAGGCTAAGGAAGCTTCAGGAAGCTAGCTTCCTCCCTCCGCCCCTCCTAGCTGCCACCCACGCACACCCAGCTGCATGCTGCCCTCCTGCTGCCACCAGGGGTCGGGTGCCTCCTGCCTGTGCCCCTCTGGGGACAGCCTGGCAATGTTCCCAAGCCTCTGCCCTGGGATCAAGGCCTGGCCCTGGGGCTGTTCAGATCGGACACCACTGACCGCCCCGGGACCCTCTCCAGACCTGTTTCTCGGGCTGTCTTTCCGCTGGGCTGCTGCTACCCGGATGCTGACGACCTGCTGGGCAGAGCTCGGCGGACCCCCAGGCAGCTGCTGCTCTCACTGACCTTGGCCAGACACTGGTGTCCACGTCTCTGCTTCTGCCTCAGAGCCTGGCCCCGGCTGCACGGGCACCCTCCGCAGTGAGGCGTTCACGGTCAAGGCACGGGCCGTTCCCAGGGCAGAGGCGGGCGCAGACAGGGAGAAGAGGAGGCGAAAACCCAGGCCCACGACGGACCCGAAAGGCCCAGGCCAGACCCGAGGGGTCGTCCCCGGGCCTGAGCCACACCCGAGCTCCTGGCTGTCTGTGGTCAGAGACGGACCAGCCGCCTGGGAGAAGATAGTAGAGACCACTTATAGGAGAGGCTGGAGGGTCGCCCCAGGCCTCCAACCTCCTCCAGGCCTCCTCCCAGAAAGACTTACAGTTAGCGGACAGTCTTCACCCTCACTGCAGGGGACTACTGTGTCATCTTCTTCTCTCCTGAGGTGCCTGGGGCCTGGAGTGTGGCCCCCAGGCCCGAGCCTCCATTGCCCCCTGCCCCTGCATCGCCTCAGCGGGCCCCACCGGTTCATGCTCACAGCACTTCTGTCTCCGTTTACCTGTAACGTTCCAAATATCCTTCCCTTCCTGGCCCCCGGCAGGCACAGCCCCGTCCTTTCTCTCCCTCCCACTTCCCTGATTCAGCCATCAAACGGTGACAGCCAGAAAGAGACGAGGTACCATAGGCACAGGGGGTGGTGCGCAAGGGGGTGGCGGGGAGGGCTGGCCCGCTGCTGGCCCAGGGGCCGGAGATGAACCGGGCAACCCTTCGGGGCTGGCGGCCTCCCAGCGTGACCCTGGCCCCGTCCTCCCTCCTCCGTGCTCTTCTGGGGGCGATTCTCCTGAGAGGAGGCTGGTCAGAGCTGGGTAGTGCTTGGTACCCGAGACGGGGGAGCGACAGGAGCCCGGGGGTCCCTGGGCACCTGTGGGAACTGACATGAAGCTGGTCTCTACCTTGGCTGCCCCACAAGCTAGACAGCCAACGGGGTGGGGGTGCCGAGACCAAAGAGGAGTGGGGGGGGATTGGAAAGAGGGCCACCCCCTCTGGGCCATGCTGGTGATGGTTATCGGGGACAGGAAGCTGGGGGAGTGCAGGGCGGGAGGAGGAAGTGGGCAAAGCCTCCCTCGCAGGGCGGCCAGTGCCGCCGGTCTCTGAGGCCCGAGGCCCGTTGGCTGTGAGCGCCCCTGACCTCACAAGGTGCTCCCAGAGCAGTGGGAGGGGCTGGAAGCCAAGCTCTTGGGCAAAGCACAGGGTGGGGGGCATGGGGGGCCTCTCAGTTCCCTCTGGGTGTGTTTGGGGGAGACAGTTACTTCTGCCTACTCCTTCTCTCCGTCTGTTTAGAAAGGCCGGGACGCTGTGGAGGTGTGGCGTGAGGACACTGCCCAGAAGCCCGGCCTGGGGACCTGGGACACCCTGTCTGCCCTCCCTGGCGGCTGGGGTGGGGGCTGGAGGCCCTTGGAAGAGACCCTGCTCCAGGTCCTTCCCCTCCCGGCCCCCATGGATCTGCCCCCAAGGCGTCCCAGCTTTCGGCTCTCCAGCGGCCGGCCTGCCCCCCAGCGTTGAGGTTCCAGCCGCGCTGACTCAGAGCAACTAGAGCCACAGCCGGAAAGCCCTGCGTGTACCGAGTGACCTCCAGGGCTCAGGGTCCCCCTCAGGCCAGACTCTGGGGGAGGGCTGCCCGGGGCACATGGCCACCCCCTGTGGTCATCCCTAATTCCAGGGCTGCCGGCCACGACCCCCGAGTCACAAACCCCTCATCTGGAATTCCCAGAAGCTCTTGTTTCCCAGAAGCATCTCGAGAGCAGGCCGGGTGGCTGCCAGCCCAGAGTCAAAGGCTGCCACCCTGTCACAGTCCAAAGCAGGGGTCTTGGGGACTGGGCCAGCTGCCAGAGTCAACTCCTCTTTGGGGAAACCCTAGCACCCTAGGTTCCGCCGCCCCCCCAAGCCCTGGAGCAGCCTTGGCGGCCCCAGCTTCTTCCTGGCTGTGCAGGGGAGACAGACGCCCAGGGCTGGGATCCGCGCAGCGTCGGGGGCGGGGGTGCGTCCAGAGGAGGCAGGGAGATGCGGGGAAGGTGGCAGGAGTGGGGCAGGGTGCCGCTGGTGTGAAGTCAAGAGTCCCTGGGCCTATCCTGGGGCCCCGCCTCCCTGTGGGCTATCTGGACACCCCCCCCCACCCCCAGCCCAGTTCCCTGACCCCTGGTGCCTGCCGTGGGGGGCTCTCCTGTGCACGTACCCACCCCCAGGCTGGAGGACCAGGGAATCATGCCAGCTTGGCCCTGGGACCCAGGGGCAGCCTGCCTCCCACTGGAGGAGTTTAGGACGGAAGAGAGCCCCTCCCTCTCTCCCAGGCCCAGGCCCAGTGACATGGTTGGGGGTCATCTGTCCCACAATGTGGCCCTTTCTCCCCAGGGGACCTCCTATCTCCCTCCCCAGGCACCCGCGGTGTCCCCGGAGTTCCTGGGTGCCCACGGCACACCCTCGCACCCTCGAGGCTCACGCACCCACACGCACCTGCCCAGCACCTTGCCAGTCCCTGCCCGCAGCCTTTGCTGCCCTCCCACGGCCTGGTCAGGGGAACCAAGGCCACCCCCTCCCTGGTGACCCTCCCCAGGTGTGGGAGGGAGAGTGGGGGACCTGCCCCCCTCCTGCCCAGTGCCTATCTTCCCCGAGCGTGGCGGGTGCCCGAGGCCTGGCGTCAGGCGGGAGGGGCGGGCCGGAGGGGATCTCGTGGAAGAGGCCCAGCAGGCTCGCGTGGGGCCTGGGCGCCCGGACCGTCCCCGGTTTCCTTGGCCTCCTGGCTGGTCCTCTCAGAAGGAAAAGGTGAGGCGCTCCGAGGCCTTGGGGTCCCCAGGGCTCGCTCAGGAGAGGATGTGGGTTTGTCTGTGGGGACGAGACATAGCTCTTGTGGGGCTTTTTTTGCTGAATGGAGAGGCTGGGGTTGCGAGGGTGCTTGTTATCTTTCTGCCGCCTCTCCAGAGCCCCTCCGCCCCATCTGCAGCTGCCCCAGGCTGGTAGGGGCTGGCAGGCGTGCCTTCTGTGGCCAGGTGCCCCATAGGACTTGCCGCGGGTGGGTGCTGTGGGGACTCTTGGGAAGGGTCCGAGACACCCCCCCAAACTGTGTCTGCCCCATCTCTTCCCCGTGGATTCCGAATTGGGGTGTTTCCGCCCACCCCTCCCCATTGTTCTGCTGCTGCAGAGACCCTGCTGGAGGGCCCCAGGCTGGGGGCGGGGTGCGCACGGGGGCAGGGCCCCTGTCCAGACGGGGACCTCCTCCCCGTCACCTCAGCTTCCCCTCCCTGACCTCTTTCGAAACAGCACACGCGTGCCTGTACACATACGCACACGCAGCCTGAAAAGTCTGAGTCTGCAGAACCCGGTTCCCAGGCGCCCGGCGCCCATCCAGGGCCCCGGGGGCGGCTCTGAGGCCTGGGGCGGGAAGGGTAGGCAGCCCAGCTGGGCCCGAGCAGGAGGCGCCGGCTGGGCTCTGTCTTCCCACCGCCGTGGCCTGCACCTGCCTGCTCACAGCACGGTCTCCTCCCCACTTCCTGAATGAGCCCCTGGGCCCTGGGCTTCCCTGGGGCACAGAGCCATTGCGCTCCTTCCGTCCCACCCTCTGCCCCCCACCCACACCCCCACTGTCTCTCTGTCACCCACTGTCACAGGCCGGGGGGCGGTAGCAGCTGGAAGCTCTGGGCTAAGCTGAACTGCAACCTCAGGGCAGTGCTGGCCAGGCCTCGGGGAGGGTGCCTCCAGGGTGGGCTGGGCGGTGGCAGCGGCATCTCTGGAGCTGCCGCCCCCTGGCTGGAGTTCCCGGGGCACACATGTGTGCGTGTGTTTTGCACGTACAGGGGCACTTACTGTGCCCTCACCCCGGAGGTCAGCCACAGGCGTCTACTTCTGTGCGCTCCATGGGGGCTGGGGGGCCAAGGCGTCCCCAGTTCACATGCCCCTGACCTCCGCCCCCACGGGGCTAAACCCGCCGTGGGAATTCCCTGCCCCCCAGGGGCCTCTCAAGAAAACCCAGGAGGACTCCTGGCGGCTGGTGGGGGTCAGCAGGTGCTGTCCTGGTCATGAGGAGCCCTGGGGTGGAAAACGGAGCACGAGCACACCTGCAGTTTCCCAGCGTGGCCGCCAGGTGGCACACGTTCCCCTTGCAGGAATGGCCCGGGGTCAGGCCCCGAAGGGGTGAGGCCTGGAGTGGGGTGGGGGCAGAGCGGGGCCAGCACAGAGAGCGGACTGCCAGCGGGCAGCGGAGATGGGTGGGAGGGTTGAGCTTGCAGGGGCGGCGGTGCCCTGGGGCCTGAGAGTAGCCCAGCAGGCCGGCCCTGCGCCCTCCTGAGGGTCACCCACACGGGTATGGGGGCCGCAGGGCGAGGGGTGGCAGGACGTGGGGGAAGTCCGTGCTCTCTCGGTACCCATGCCAACAGCTTTGCCCCCAGGGGCTGCGCGGGAAGCAGAGGCAGGTGCAGTGGTTGCACTTTCGGTGTGGGGAGCCGGGGCAAGAGCTCCCGTCCAGGCCGCCACGGGTCCCTCCTGCTCCGGGAACAGGGACGCCAGGCGGACCGCTCAGCCCCTCAGGTGCCGCGGAGGAAGCTCGGGGTGGGAGGATCGCAGACTCCCGTGCGACTCTCTGGAGGGCTTCACACCTCAGGAGCCCTGCTTGGGTCATGGGTCCAAAGGATATGGTCTCCTGTCTCCTCTTCACTGTGCTCTGACGTCTCCCAGGGATGCGACGCCCCGGTAAGCCGGGGCCCAGCGTCCCTTTCCAGCCCCCCACCCCCAGGTGGGTTTCCCCACACACTGGGGAGCCTGGCCCTCCTCCGCTGCCGCCGAGACCCAATCCAGCTTTAGGTCTTTTGCAGCAAGGGCGTGGCCCGGCTGCGGGGAGGGGCAGGGGCGTAGGGAAGAGTCTGCGGGCTGCAGGCGGCTTGTGCGCAATGCCCGGGGCAGCCACCAGGCGGTGCTGCGGACCAAGGTGTGATCTGAGCGACCCCGCGATGGCAGACACCGGGAGCCTTTCTCCTCAGACACCCAAGTCTGCCCGCAGAGGAGCAGCTCATCTGCCTCTACAGCTGTCTGAACAGCGCGCTGACAGCCGGGAAGCCCTGAACAGTCACCGCGCTGGGCGGAGGCAGAGGAGGGGGTCTGCGACAGCTGGGCGGAGCGGCCCGGTTCCTGGGTGGGTCGCCTGCGCACTGGGCTGTGTGCTCTGAAAGGCCAGAGTCAGGAGTAAAGGCCATGGTCAAGCCCGAGGCTGAGCGTCTTCTGTCTGTGAGCCTCCCAGGGGGAAGGAACAGCCCCAAAGGTCGCAGGACACAGGGCTCGGCACAGAGCCTTGGTGGCAACAGCTGGCAGGGCCAGGCTGGGCCAGGCTGGGGGCCGCCGGAGCTGGCCAACTCACAGCCCATGTGCTGGGGGCTTTCCCTGGGGCCAGCCCACCCTATGCCCTCCAGTCCCCCAGTTTTCTCAGTCTCTAGCGTCTGGGGTGCCTGGGCCCAGAGCCTCAGTTACTCCTAGCCCCCCGCCCCACCCATGTGCAGTAAGGAGGGCCCTGCTCCCCGCGCCACCTCTTTGGCGGGCCCGGCCCCCTCTGCCTGCCAGCAGCCCCAGGGCACCCTGAACCCCACCGCGCTGACGCGAAGAAGTCTTCGTCATGCTCTGCGTCTATCAGGGGTGGGAGGGGCCAGATCCGGATCGCTCAGCTCCACCCTCCCCGCTCAGGGGAGGCAGGTGAGGGAGAAGCAGGGAGCGCCTGCGGGAGGGGTGCCAGGAGGAGAAACAGAGGCCAGAAAACAGGGTGAAGGTGAGGGTGAGGCCTGCGGAGAAGCACTGGGTCCCGTGTGCTTCAGGGCTGATCGGACGGCACAGCTCTGGATGGCGCCGGAGGCTGGACACGGATCATGCCTGTGGAGGGCCCTGGGGGAGCCCCAGAGAGCCCGGGCACATCCGAGGGCGGGGGCCTGGAAGGGACTTAGACTCCCAAACAAAGGAAGGGCCAAGCTGGGGGCTTCTGGTGGAGCACATGGGGGTCAGGGGTCAGGGGGGGCCCCTGTCAGGACTGGCTGGAGAGGTGGGGGGGGGCACTCTCTGCTCGATCAGGAGCCTCCCAGAATGAGGCGGGGCTCCGAGGCTCCCCCCAGGGCCTGCATGTCAGGTCCTCCTCATGCTCCATGCCTCTCAGGGGCCCCGGGTGAGCCTGGCATGGCTCTTGGGTGGGCAGTCTGGGGACCTGGCTTTGAGTGCGGAAGCCCCTCGTGCTGGGGAGGTCGCGGCAGGGCTCGCCAGGGCTCACCTGAGCAGCAGCAGCTGAGGACAGGCGAGGGCAGAGCCAGATCTGTGGGTGGGTGAGGCCGGGAGGGGGTGGTCTGGAGGAGAGGGTCTTGGGGTGGGTAGGTCCAGGATGAAGGAGGTCCCCGGCTTCCGGAGACGTGGGAGACCCGAGCCCGCTCCAGCCCTACACCGGGGCTTGGCTCAGCGCGGAGAGACCAAGGTCTGGTCTAAGAAGAGAGCAGGCGCTTGGCCCCCGCCGCAGCCTCGGTCCGGCCCCGCAGGCCCCGCAGGGGGCTCCAGCCTCAGGGTGGCGGAGCCGCAGCTGCAGCTCTGGCCGCCAGGTGGCGCCAACCCGCCGCCTCTCGGCTCGGCCTGGCCCTCGGCGGGGTCCTGCGGGAAGGATTGGGGGGCTGGGCCCAGCCGCGCGCAGAGCACGCTCAGTGGGTGGACAGGCGCGCCCATTTCCTGGGTCCATTGCCCACCACCCCATCCCGGCTGGCAGGAGAGCCCTGGGGGAGGGACAACCCCTCCCTTCGCCCCCTCAGGCGACAGGGTGGCGAGGACCAACCCCGAGTTGCAGCTGGGGGGGCTGTCCCACATCCTCGGTGCGACCTTGACCGAACCAGTCCCCGAGGTCTCGGTTTCCTCCTGTGGCCGTGGAGGGCTTGGGGGCCTGAGGGGCCCGAGGCTGCTCCCCGGGGGCGCCCCCAGCCCTCTGTGATCCGTGGCTGTCCCGCGGGCAGGAGGGTCCGGCCAGGCCCTGGGACCTGGTGCGACCAGCACGGGCTCCCGACAGGCCGGCGCGGTTCGCCGTCCCGGGGTGCCCTCGCTGGGTTTTCGCCCCGGCTGGAAGCGCTGCCAGCTCAGAGGCAGGAGGGAAGGGGTGAGCCGGGCGCAGCAAGTTTCCTTGACTCCTCCTCCGCCGTGTCTCCCTCCCTCGCCAAGCCCAGCCTGTGAAAGGAGTAACGCACTCGCCATGCCCGCGCCGCCGCCGCCGCGCCCGGAGCAGAGCCTGCGCCCCGCCCGCGCGACGGCACAGCGCCCGCCCGGCCGCGCACCCGGTGCGCCCGCAGCTGCCCGCCGCCAGGTGCCGGGCCCGGCCGCCGCCGCGATGCCCTGCGCGCCCGGGCTGCGCGCGCTGTGGCTGTGCGCCGCGCTCTGCGTCTCCCCGTGCGCCCCCCAGCCCGGCCCGGCGCCCGCCGCCTGCCCGGCCCCCTGCCACTGCCAGGAGGACGGCGTCATGCTGTCGGCCGACTGCTCGGAGCTTGGGCTCTCCGCCGTGCCCCGGGACCTGGCTCCCCTGACGGCTTACCTGTGAGTACCGGCCCCGCGCGCCCCTGCGCCTCCCGCCCGTGCCTGCCCGGCCTCAGTCTGGGGCACCTGCCGGGCGGCTGCCCGGCGCACGGGCCTTGGTGAGGGCTCTCCCTGTCCAGTGCACAGACCGCAACGGCCAGGGCAGGAGGGAAGCAGACCGAACATCAGACAAGCGTTGCGCTGGGCTTCCCTACCTGGTCTCCCAGCCTCCCCCCAACCCTGCCCCGCGACTGCAACTGTGGGTTCACCGAGGGAGCCCAGGCTTGGTGCGAGGTGGGCCGCTGGCCCCAGAGTTGGAAGGCCCAGGCTTGGTGGCCCCTTCCCCTCTAGTGCCCCGGAGGGTGACTGAAGGCGATGCTGCATGAGCTGGAGGGGGAGAGCAGAGGGGGCTCCGCTGGGGAGGAAGGTCTGTCCTCTGAGTGGCAAGGACAGCAGGGCTGACACCCAGGCTGGGTGGCCACGGTGGGGAGTCCTAGGAGCTGAGAAAGGGGCCTTACCCACTCCAGCCTCCTCCAGAAGGGACCCTGCCAGCACCATGTCCCTTCGCTGAGGCTTCCTGGCTCCCCCAGGGGCCTCCCTGAAGTCATGTCCCATGAGGCGCTGTTGGAGACGCTAATTCGTTGTGGGCAGGCGCCGAGGCTGAAAACCAGAGAACCATTTTTAGAATCTGAGTTGGGGTGAGATGACGCGTGAAGGGGACCCTATTGGGGGCAGCTGTGCCGAGGACGGACGGACGGGCTCACGGAAGCTTCCCCGCAGAGCCTGAGGGCTGTGGGCTCTGGCTCTGGTGTCGTTCCCGACCTGCCCCCCCTGCCGCCCCCAGCTCTGAGGAAAGGAAAGGTGCCCCGCTCAGCCCTGCTGCGGCCCCTTCACCTCTTCTCAGGGGACGGAGCCGCTGGAAAGCCGGGGGCCACCAGGTCCTGGGCAGTGTCCCCCCCAGAGTTTTCTGGCTTTGGGGCTGTGGGACGTGAGGGAGAGAGAGCTGGGACGGTTTTCGCAGGAGCCTGACGCGTTTGCTGAACCAAACGGGGCCAGGGCGTTCAGTGCTAGTGCGTCCTGGGTGGGCGTGGAGGGTCCTGAAGGGCGGTCTTTCACGGGGCTCTCCTCCCAGCCTCTCTGCCCTGAGTTCGGATGGCCGCCTCCAGTCCGAGAGGCGCAAGGTGGGCGCCAGGGAAGGGAGTGGGAGGAGAGCCCTCCCGGGTCCTGGGGCTGAAGGCAGGGGCGCGTGGCCAGCCAGGCCCCGCGGTGAGGGAGCCCGCGCGGCCGGCAGTGGAGGTTGGCTCTAGCCCACGCCTGCTGCCCCCGGGCGGCCCCACCCGCGCCCATTTTATATGCTGGGGTGCGTGACAGCGATTCATTTGACGACAGGGTTCTGTGGCTAAAGAGTTTGGAAATCGGTGTGGGGGCAGAAGACCCTTTTCCTGTGTTGAGGGGGCCGGGGGGCACCTTCCAGGCTGAGTGGTCCAGCTCCCCTTCCAGCACCTGCCTTCCTGGGCGGCTTTTTTCAGGAAGAGACCCTGGGAAGGAAGGCGTAGAGCGGTTTTGGGAGTCTGAGCGCCCGTGGCCCGTGCTGGTGGAAGAGGAAGGGCTTTCCCTGTTCTCGTCCCGACCCCTTGGGGCTGTGAAGGTGGCACTGGGGTGCAGTGAGGGTGCGATGCCCTGAGCTGGTCTTGTGTGTCCCTGGGGCTTGAGGAAGGCCCCGCTGTCCCTGGACACGGATCGTGCGTCTGAGAGCGGGAGAGGGACAGAACGGAGACCACGTGGGGAGTTCTGGTGGGCTCTGGAATGCGGAAGGGGGGCGAGGGGGCGGCCGTCCCCTGCCTTGGGCTGGGGAGTGTCCCCTCTGCATGGTGGATGCGGGGCTTTCTGCTGGAGCCGGCTGGCCGGAGGCGGGTGCTTCTCTTTCTGCCTGTGGGAGAGCAGCCCCGGGACAAACACGGAGGGGGAGTGGCAGGGGTTGTTGCCGAGAGGAGCCCGGCCAGGGAGGTCCCGGGGCCCCTTCCTCTCTCAGCAAGGTTGGCACGTGCGGATGTTGGACATGCCCCCTCTGGCCCTGCACCGCGCGGCCCAGTTCTTGCCGAGGATGGCACAGGTTTCCGTCTGATGGTGTGGCTGCAGTGCCCCTCTGTCTGGGCTGCCAGTCCGGTTCCTTCCCGGCTCTGCCACCCGCTGAGAGTCACCGAACCCCTGGGAGCCTTGGGTTCTACCTTCTTCCACGGAGAGAAGTGGGTGCTCGGGGCATTAAATGAGGTCACGTGCCGGCGTGAGGCCCAGGGCCTGGCTCACCAGGCAACTCACCAGTGGGGGTGGTCTCGCCTCTTGCTGGGTGTTCAGTGCAGAAGGGGGCTCCTGGGGTCCTCCCTGTGGGAGGGACACTGAGCCCGGCACAGGGACAACTCTCCAGGGAATGGACTCCAGCCGGCAGAGGAGAGGGCTGGGCTTCCAGCACTGGTCTGGGTCAAGCCTTGGCCATGCTGGGGGTCGCGGTCCAAGCAGCTGGTGAACGCTGGGGAAGGGGCGGGAGGGGGTGGACGCTTGGGTTAAGAGAGGGAAGGGTTAGATCGAAGCGCTGGGTTACGGGAAGGGGCAGGCGAGGGGGCACTTGGAGATCCTGTGAGGAGCCTCAGCTGACACCACTTGGCACCGAGGAACTGAGGGCGGATCCTTGACCCCCCAATACTTCACACCTGCTTCTGCACCCCGGGCTGAGCACCCCTCTCTGTCACCACTACCTTTCATGGGGCACCGACCTCGACCTCACCCACCTTGGTGCCAGGGAGGACCAGGATGTCACTTTACGTCCAGCTGCCACCCTTTGCCCCGACCTCCCGTCCAAAGAGATAACTGCTTGGGTCCCTGCTTGATCGAGGTCGGGAGGACGGGCTTCAGAGGCACGCCGTCCTCCACGTGGCTCTCGTGGGTCAGGTCTCCTGCTGAAGGGGCGTCTCGGCGAGGGTCCTGGGGCCATTCGCCCTGGGAAGGGCCTGTCTGGAGCCCGCCGGGGGGAGAGGGAGCCCTGGCTCTAGGACAGGCCCACTGGATGGAGACAAGGCCCCTTGCCGCACCCCACCCTGCACCCGCACAGTGAAGGGACAGGCAAGTACGGGGGGCTGCCCTGGGGCAGGAGAACCCGAGTCCCCCCTGCCCCAGGTTGGGCAGGGCTAGGAGGCAGATGGCACGAGACAAGCCATCTGAGGCGCTGGTTGGAAAAGACCCGAGACTCATCCGCTCGCTGTGACCCCTGAGCCGCCGGCCGTCGGGGCCATGCTGCGTGCCCGGCTCACGGCCTGCTCGGGCTCCTTGCCCTTCAGACCCGCGTGGTCACATTGAACCAGCTCGAAAGGTGGACGGTGTCCGGGTGTAGATTCCGGGTGGTTTTCCTATTCAGTGCCCAGGATGCGGGGACCGGTGAGACGGAGGCAGGCGGCGGGGGACAGCAGGTCAGGAGAGCCGACGCCACAGCACACCTGTGCACACCTGGCGGGTAGCAGCCCCTCTGTGACTCAGTTTTCTCATTTGTGAAAGGGGCCGGCATTGTGTGGCGTCGCCGAGGGAGTGTGCGTAGAGTTATTAGGGCAGCCAAGGCCAAGGGGTGTCGGTCCTGGAAAGCTTCCTGGAGGAGGAAGTCCTGGAGGAACCCTGTTCTGTGAAGGGCGTGGAGTTGGGGTGTGGGGGGGGGCCTGGGAGACAGAGGGGCTATCGTGGGATCACAGAGCGGCTTTGGTTTTGTCCTGGCTGGTGTGGGGGCGGGAAGCAGAGGGCGGAGGACCCCAGCCTGCGCCCCACGCTCCCGACGGGACTTGCAGGGCCTGTGCTGTGAAGAGTCAGAGAAACTTGGGGTTGGGGGGCGAGATGTATCCGGGGGTCGATGCGTCGGTGTCATTCGTCACCTCTGAGGCTGCCCTCCCTTCCTTTCTGGTGAATTCTGACAGCCCGAGCTCCCCCCTGCCACTGCCCCCCAGACTGGAGATCTGTGAGTCAAACCCTCGGCCCTCCATTGCTCAACTCCCAGACTTTTCTGGACCTCAGCGTCCACCCGTCTCACCGAGACACGAGAGCGTGGGAGAGGCTGGGAGAGGCCACCTCCCAGCCTGGTCTGCAGGAGACAGGAAGCCCCCAGGGAGGGAGCCGCTGGGGCAGCGCCCAGACCAGGGCAGGGAGAGGAAGGCGGGGAGGGGGGCCGATTCCAGGAGCTGCGTCCTCTGGGGGCCTGTGTACCAGCCATGGAGGGCAGCCCGGGGGGTGGCTGGAGGAGGGAGAGTGTGGGGAGAGCCAGCACCCCAGTTCAAAGGAAAGGCAGGAAACAGCCGTAGGCAAGAGAAAAAGGAAGCGTCTGGGCTCTGGCAGCGGCGGGCACGGGGCGCGGCCGGGCGGGGTGGCTGGCGGGGGAGAAGAAAGCCTGCCTCAGAGCGGAGCGGCCCCGGCCCGCCCGCCCCGCCCGCCCTCCCGGTCTGTGGGCGCTCAACCCTGATGGCCCCACACACGCTTAGTGCCTTCCCGCCCTGACCCGTGTCCACCAGGCAGAGGCAGAAGACAGGGCCACGCGGAGGTGCCTGATGCGGAGCCCCGGCGTGCGTGGCCGCAGCCCTGGCCCCGGCTTTACGAGCTGTGCATCTTTGGGATGGTCACTTAACACGCCCCCCCAACCCCTGAGTCGTCTCCTTTCTTCGTCTTGAAATGGGAACTTGACCAGTGTGTACCTGGGGGGACGGTGGGGAGGAGCAAACGTGACCACACAGCAAAGCAGGGTGTCTTTCCCATCGACCCTGTTTTCAGAGGCCGGCGATTAGTAACTGTTTTCCTCCACACCTGAGCTACGAGGCGGATTCCGGCTGCCAGGGCCTGATCCAGGGCTTCCTCAGAGGGCCCGCCGGCCCGCCCGCCGCCCTGCACCCCTCATGGTTTCTCCTGAAGTCCGCCCCACTGACCTCCGGGGAAGTGGGCCTTTCCCAAGTGGCTCTGCCTGGGCTCCTGGCCCAGGATGGAGGACAGGCCTCTCCTGACGGGGACGCTGGCCGGCCTGGCACCTGATGGGACACTTTTCAAAGAGGACAGGCCCGGGCTCCTAGGTCGCTTCTGTCTAGAGCGTCCCCAGAGACACGCTTCCCAAGTTCTGTGACGTTAAAGTCTTCTCCGCTGGCCTGAGAAAAGGCCCCGTGGCCGGGCGCTTTAGTTTGGGGTCCATGGCTGCCTCGGGATGTGCCCTGAGGGGCCAGCGAGGGTCCCCTCTGAGCTCATCCCCCATGGGCTGTGACCCCAGGCTAGCAACTCGCCCCCCTGGGAACGGGGCGGAGGGCAAGCTGTCCTGCTGAGGCTTCGGACACCTTGCAAGGCACAGGAGACGGGGTGAGGGGAAATTTCCAGCCCTCCCCCCGCCGTGTGGGGAGTGACGACTTCTTGTAACCAAACTGCCATTGACTCACTGACTCAGGGGCTGTCAGAATGGTGGGACCCCTTGGTGCTAACTGCTCTCTTGGTTAAAAGAAAAAACGGGGCCTCCCCAATTTCTAGTGATAATCCAGGCCCCTCCTCCTGTCCTTCAGACATGGGAACAGGTCTCAGGAGGAGAAAAACACCCAGGATGCCAAACGTGGGCCGTGAGAGGAGAGTTATTTTGGAAGCAGAAGAAGGACATGGCAGGGCAGCTCAGGGGCTGGCACCGTGCCCCCCGGAGCTGTGCCAGAGCAGGCACGGGCGGCTGGCCGCCGCAGGCAGGTGGGGGCTGGGCCCTGCCGTAGGGACAGGGCACCTCCAGCCCTGAGGCTTCTTCCTGTGTGTCCGGTCTCCCGCCTTCTCTTCCCGCCACTGCCTCACAGGCTGGCAAGGAGGGCCCGTCGCGCGACGGGTCCCCAGGTCTGGCTGCCGGGTCTCCTATGAGATGCGGGCCCGGGGGCTGGGCCGGGCTCTCCTGGGTCCCGTTTCCAGCCTCTCCGCCTGCCCCAGCTCAGGGGGAGCGCCGTCCTGCTTGAAGCGACACGCCCTCGACCGTGACCTTTCTTCCAGGAAGACACTAGTGGGTCAGGAAGGTCCATTCCTGGGGCCCAGGCGGCTGTGTCCAGGGACCTGTCACTCTGGGGAGAACCACCCCAACCAGAGGTGGGACTTACTGCGTTTCTGTAAGCACGTGGCCCGCGTCACCCCACACCAGCCCTGTGAGCACAGTGCTGGCGTCATCTGCACCCTACGGGGGGGAAACCGAGGCCGTTAGGTGTGAAGGAGCCGGCCCCAGGCCACCAACACAACCAGCACACTGTGCTGCCTCTCAGGGGCTCAGAGCTGGGGTTCAGAGCCCCGAGGGGGCGGGCAGCACTCTGGGCTGTGAAACTCCAGGCCGAACAGCCTCTGACAACCAGTCTCTTGTTGCCCGTCTACCTGGGTAAGAACCGGTGGTTTTCCCTGGTGCCCTCTGTCAGCTCTGGTCTCTGACCCCGTCTGTGGGGCTGCCCCAGGGGACGGTGTGGTGAGCAGGTTAGGCACCAGGCGGGAGCTGCTGCCTCACTGACGCCGCTGATGCAGAACCTGGAGATGGCGTGGGTGAGGGGTCAGCCACAGGCCTGGGCGTCGGGAGCCGCAGGCGCTGGGGACACCTTGGGACAATGGTCTCTCCCTGTAGAAGTGGGTGTGTTAATCTCGGTCCTCTTGGGGGAGTGCTTAGCATGCAGGGTGGCACCCCCCCTGTCCTGCCCCGCCAGCCAGCACGGCATGCCCCGTGTCCGCGGGGGTGTCCCTGTGTGTCCGTCTGACACAGTCTGCCGCCCAGGCTCAGGGACCCTCAAGGGCAGGGGCCACGCCAAACCCTGCAGACTGGGAGCTTCCAGGCAGGGCCTGCGCACCTGGGGCTTCGCAGGGCCCATCCCACCTGCACTTCACCCACGCACGCCCGCACACGCACGCACCTGGGACCAGCCTCCGCCCGCGGGCACTCCCGGCAGGGCCCTACCAGGTACAGGGGTACGCGTTTGTCCTCCAACCCCCGACCCCAGACCTGGGGCATCCAGGGGTAGGCTGCCCGGGGCGCGGTGGGGACCGGGTGCCCCAGGATGCGGGCGTTGAGGCAGGAAGGGGCTGTAAACCAACCCCTGCTCTGTGGCGGCAGAGCCGATTCGGAGGCCGGAGGAGACAAGAAAGGACAGGGCTGCTGCCTCGGACAAAGGCAGAGAGAAAGAACTGGGACAAGGCCCGGGCCCGGCCTCACTCTCTGGGCAGGCAGGGAGCCTGGACAGGGGCCAGCCCTCCGCGGACGGGCCCGCACCCCAGCTCTGCCCCCGCAGTGCCTGCGCCCTTGTGAGAAGGGGAGGGGGTCCGCCCGTGTGGTCCCTGCGCTTAGAAAGGCCCCCCTGGGTCATTATTCCACTGTCATCCTCTCGAAAGTCTCGGGAATGCTTAAACAGTGGCCTCGTTCCCAGTTTGTTCCCACTCTGCCCCCCGCGCCCTCCCTGAGCGCCCCGTGATTCTGGCGAGAACGGCCATCGCTGCTCTGGCCTCCCATCCAGGGGCCACAGAATCAGAAGAGGCCACATCCTCGGAGTTGCCCTCCGTCCCACGGTCGCGATAGATGTGGCGCGATGGGAGGAGGGGTCACCTTCTGAGGGACCCGCCGGACAGAAGAGGCAGCCTCTGCCCTGAGGCACCCAAGGCGGCCCCGCAGCTGGACGCGAGGCTGGGCAGCTCCGGGCTGGCGCCCCTCGGCCTGAGCGTGGCCTCTGTGGGGACCAGGCCTCTGGGGGCACTGTGCGTGACCAGGGGAGGGTGGGGGGCATGTCAGTGTCCGGTGTTTTCTGGCACAGCAACTGTATGAGCTCCGGGCCACCCCATCCGGGTCAGAGCCTGGCTCTGCCTTCTGCTAACCTTGGGGAAGCGCCGACTTTAAAATTGTTTTCCAGTTGCAGCCACATACAGTATGGCGTTAGAGTCAGGTGCGCAGCCCAGCCGACTAACTTTGTTGGTGCCTCAGTTTCCTCACCTGTGAGATGGGGCCCAGGGGGCCGTCGGGTGAGGGCTAACGAGGCGGCCTAAGGAAAGTGCTTGCAGGGGTGGGGCGTCTGATGCGTGGTAACCGCTTGGTGGGTGTGAGCCGGGATCACACAGTTCCCTGTTTGTCGAGTGTATCCTTGGGAGCAGGCCGGGCTGTGCCAAGTTCTGGTGTTTTACTAAGGACACTTCGTGTGACAACAAACACAGTCCCAGGTGGGGGCACGTGGTACAGGCTCAGTCACATGCTGTGGGAGACCCGCCCCCAGGAGACCCTCTGCAGCGCTGCTGGCTGGGGTGGGGCGCGGGGGCTACAGGGTCCTGCGAAGAATGGGGGGCGGTGTCCCTAGATCTCCAGTTTTGCCCGAAATACCTCACTGCCCATGCTGGCTTTTGAGGTTCACTCTCAGTGAGGTTGGGGTTGGGACCCCACGGCCATAATTCTGTCTCTGCCACCAGCTGCCGAGTGTCCCTGACCGAGTCCTCTGTCCTCCTTGGCCCTGGGTCCTGTGGGCTGATCGTCCTCGATCCCTGGATATTCTCGAGACGAGTGACCGTGTGTGAATAGAGATGCTGAGGGCAGAGCGGGAGAAGGAGCCCGAGGGAGCCGTGAGGAGATGTTGGTGAGGGAGGTGCCAGGGTCCCCGGAACCCTGCAGCTTCACTCGGCAAGACTTGCGGTCCCAGGGCTGGGACAGGCGTGGCCGCCGCCAGCACCGTCAGGGCTCTATGCCCCAGCCAGAACAAGGCCCCATTAACTATGTGCAGCCAGCGGAAAGAGGAATGCCCACCCGCCCCCTGCCAGCGACACCACGCCAGCCCCTGCCAGCCTCGCGGCTGGCAGCCCCGCTCCAAGTGCTGAAGCCTGGGGTGCCCCCGCCCCCCGCCAGCCCTGCCTCCACCTGCCAGGAGGCGGTAACCTGCCTGGGCACATCAGCATGAGGACGCGAAGGCACCACGCCGTGAGGCCTGGAGGCCCGCCGGGGGTGTGGCTGGGGGTCAGGACATACGTCGGGCAACCCTGAGAACGCTGCTGCCCCCGGCGCTGGGGGACAGCCCCCAGGCCTTCCGGGGCTGCGGGGAGAGGCTGGAGTGAGCTCAGGCGCTGGGTGTGGCGGCCCCTTGCATCTTGCCACAGCCCCTGCCCCCAACCTTGGCTGGACCGCCGCCCCCACCCTCCCCATACGCAGACCAAGCAGCACCCGCCGCGCGCTTCAGCGTTCGGCCCTTCAGGGATATGCCTTTCTCGTGTCTGTCCTTCCTTCCATCCCGCTGTAACAGCCCTGAGGTTCCCCCCGCTGTGGTCGGAGGGGAGAGAGCCGGCAGCCGCCCCCGTTGCTTCATCGCCCTTTGCACCTGACGCTGCTCCAAAGGGGCCTTGGAGGCCTGCCTGCTCCCGTGGGAACCCCCCACGTCATGGTGACCTACCTGCCCCCAGCTCGCTGCCCCCACACAAGGGCTTTGTGAATTAGAAAAAAGTGCCCCCTTGGGGGCATCTTCGGAGGAAGCCAGGAACACTGTAGCTTGATTTAGAACACAAGGGCCGACTGAGACACCTCCTCCTCCAGGAAGCTTTCCCTGATGCCTCAGCCCTGGGAAGGGTGACCCACTGTGTGTCCCTCTGCCTGGGCTCCCCTCCAAGGTCCCAGCTCTGGCTTTCCTGTCTGCTTCCTAGTTTAGCCTGGGAGCCCCAGGAAGGCAGGGCCCCAGGCCAGGCCCCCCCCCCACCCCGTGTCCTAAGGGCTGGCCCAAGCGCCTGTCACGGGGGCACTCACGGAGTGGTGGCCCAAGCGAGTAACGGATGACTGGCCAGAGTCGGGCGTGCAGAGCAGAGCCGCCCAGGCTCGGGCACGGGCGTTCTACGGAGGGGGCGGCTGGGAGGGAGAGCAGCCCCCCACAGCCCCGGGCCGGCGCTCACCTGGCCCCACAGCAGGCCAAGGTGCGGCTCCTCACCCAGACGGCTGCGGTGAGGACGGAGCCGCGCCTGGGAGCCTCTGCGCTGCCAGCCCTCCCGCCTGTGGCCAGACCGGGTTTCCTTAAAGTGAGACATCTGTTTATAAACCCTTCCACTTAGGAGCTGTGCTTCCCTATTCATGCTCTTTATTTATTTTTTCAAAAAGAAAACTCCTTTTGAAAATTTCCATCCCATTTCCCACAAGCGAGTCGGAGGTAGGTGCCTGTCCCAGGCTTGGGCGGCGAGAGCGCTGGGAACGGCGGGCTCTTGAAGAGCCAGTGTCTGGCACTCGCCTCTGCTCCCCAGGCCTGAGGTGACGGATACCTGCGGCCTGTGTCACGAGAAGTTCCAGGCTAGTGGGCGGGAAAGTGACCCCCCGTAAGAGCTCGGGCGGAGAGCTTGGCTGGTGGGGTGCTCAGGGGTGGGGCACAGCGGGGAGGGACGGCCACTCTGGAACCCTGTGACGTCCGGGGTACGGGGAAGTCTGAGGACACCAGAGCCCTTGGCCGAGGCAGTGGACCGCAGCGAGCATTTATTAGGCGCCTACTGTGTACCCGAGGCTGCGCTGGCAGCACGCAGATGAGTGAGGTGAAAGTGGCCCGCGGCAACGAACGAGCCCTTTCAGTTCCACGTGGCGAGATGCCACGGGAGTCCACAGCGGGGCCTCCCTCTGTCTTTCCGGGGTTAGATTTCAGGGTTTGATTTTAGCCTAACACGCTTCCCAGAAAAGGGCGCCCGTCGCAGGTGCGGAGTGCGGCGCCGTCACACAAGCTGAGCACGCTTGCGCAACCGGCAGCAGATTGTCAAGGTCTCCAGTCCCCACCCCTGCCCCCTCTGCGGGGGGGACTGCGACCGTGACCTCTGACCACGCGGGTGCGCCCCGCCTGTGTTACGGACTTCCCACGTGGGGAGTGCCCTTTTGCATCCGCTTTTCTCCCTCACTGAGTTTGAAGGGTCGTCTGCACCGCAGCTGGTGGCCGTACCTCATTCCCTCAAGTTGCCTCGCGGTCACCGTGGGGACACCACGTGATGTATCCCTTCCACTGTGGACGGCCATCGGTCTCTTTCTGGCTGGGGTATTACAGGCAGCGCTACTGTGAGCAGTTTGGACGGTCACTTGGTGACCGTCTGGATGCGCTTCTGTTGGTTATGGACACAGGAGTGGAATTTCGGGGTCCCGTTAGACCCAGGGGCTGTCTCAACGTGAGACAACTTCCCCAGTGACATGTGGTCAGGCCACTGGCTTGGTCTGAGGCTGCAGGGAGGCCAGGGATGGAGGGAGAGAAGGGGGAGCCGCGGGGGAGCCCAGGGTGGGGCCGCAAGGACCAGAGGTGCATCGAGACCCTCTGTCGAGCCACCGCGCCGTTTCCAGTGGCTCCCGTGGCAAACCAGGGCTTAAAGCCTCAGAAACGGAGTCTCTGGCCCTTCGGTGGCCAGAAGCTTGGGACGAGGGCGTCCCACTGCGGAGACTCGAGGCGGGGAGCACGCACACGCCGCCTCCACTCCGCTGGCGGCCACGTCCCCTGCTTGCCGTGGCCACGTCGCCCCCACCTTGGCCTCCGTCCACGCGCCGCCTCCTACGCTGTGGGTCCCTCTGTGTGCTTCCTATCAGGGTCCTTGTCACGGGGCTCGGGGCCACCCAAGTAACCCGAGATGCCGTCCTCCTTCTGGGGCCTGCACTTACTGTGCCCGCAAGGACCCTTTCTCCAAGCAAGGCCACATGCACAGGTTCCAGGGTTTAGGAAAGGACATATCTTTTTTGGGGGGCCACCATTCAGCCAACGGTACTGCCCCTCCTGTCATCCTAAGCACCCCAACTCCATCCCGCCCTTTGCGGTGCTCTCGGGCCCCTTTCTGGTGTCCCTCTTGGCTACCATAGGCCGCCCCTTCCTCCAGGGAGCCCTCCCTGACTGCCTCCGTATCCTCAGGCACTTGAGATCCCTCCAACCTGATGTTCAAGGCTCTGACCCCTGGGTCTGTGGGTCTCCTCCTCCCCTGCCCTGGGGCTCAGCCACCTTCTGCACGCAGGGCCCTGGGGACAGGGGTCTTCAGCAAAAGGCACCTTCCCAGCAGCGTCCAGGCCCGGGCACCATGCCCAGGGGCAGCCCGATGGCCAGTCCTTCCCCACGCCCGCCCCCCCACTGCCGCCTCAGGGGGGCCTGCCCCTGTGGCCATCCTGGTTACACACAAACAGGGAGGGAGGGAGGGAGGGAGGAGCGGTGGGGGTGGGGGGGGCGGGGAGCCCAGACCTTTGGCTTCCCTTGGAGGAGGCCAGGGAGACAGAATGCCTTTGGCTAAGGGACCCGGGCCAGACATCAGAAGATCAAAGGATGAGAAGATCAGGGCTGGGCAGGTGGCATTCAGTGGGAGGCACCGGGAGAAGCAGCAGCTGCGCCTCCCAAGGGCAGGGCTGACCCCGAATGCCCTCCCCTCGACCCCCCCACTCGCGTGACCCTGTGGCGCTCGACTCTGGTGCGGGGCTCTGCGGGCCGAGTGCACGGAGCGGAGGAGGCCGCCCGGTGGGCACTGCTGGGCCCCTTATACACTGGGGCTCTCCCTTTAGCCCTCACGACTGCTCCCACCCGAGGAATAGTATAGAACATTTTCCAGGTGCAGAAACTGAGGGCCCAGGGCCGCAGCTGCTCCCAGACCAAGGCCCGGGGCCCTGGTGGCTGCGGCAGGACGGGCAGAGACCAGAGCGCAGCGAGGGCTCCCTGCTGGGCGGGGAAGCCCTGCTAGACCTCGGGCCTCATCTGTCCACAGCCCCACAAGCAGACGGGCGGGGAGCTGGGTATGGGGGCCGGTTGTTGGCACGTCACCCAGAGGGAAGGATGGAGGTGGCAAGACAAGCAAGGATCCCCAGGAGTGTGGGGGGGGCTGGGTGCAGGGTCTGGGGGAGCGGAGGCGTGATGCGGCAGGGTCATCTCGCACCAAGGGTGTGGCCGCCTCTCGGGTGGGCTTGGAGGAGGGCGCCGAGCTTGGGAAAGCATTCCTGTCCGTGGCAGCCCCTGGCAGCAGGACCCAGGGGCCAGTGTGACAGGCAGGGCCCTCCCGCGGGGCCCTCAGCCCCCTGCAGGGTTTCAGAGCTGCGGCAGCCCCCTTGCTGGGTACACCGGTGTCACCATGGGGTCCAGGCGATGGGTCGCTTGTAAGCTCCAGAGGGCTGCTGGGGTTCAGCCAAATTCTGTCTCTCACCACCTGAGGACGGAAAGTAACGGCACCCCCGTGTCGCCCTGTCTCCATTTAAACTGGCTGTAACTGATGCTCCACTCCCCAGCCTGAAACAGGGTAAAATCAAGGCTGTGCCAGGGCTCTGTCTCTTGCAAAACACAGTCCAGTGGAGGGTATGGGAGAGGCAGAGTGGTGGGTGGGCGCCTTCTGGTATTCGGGAGTCAGAGGGACCTCGATTTTGCTGAGCCCCGTCTGTGAAATGGGTCGGCAGCAACCTTCAGCTCTGTGTCTGCCCTGCAAAGGTAGCTCTTGAAGACACTCTGAACTTCCTGCACCTGCTGCCTCCCAGGCCCGTTCAGAGGGCTGTCACGCCGGCACCTGGGCGCTGCCCAGTGGGGACGGGTGGCGCGGGGGCTCCTCAGGGTGTGCCCTGTGAGCGCAGGTGCAGGACAGGAGAAGGGTTTCCGGCTGCAAAGCTGCCATTGAGACGCGGGTGTGGGGGGCACCGACAGAGGGCCTTTCTCCTCCTTCGCTCCAGGCACGCCCTGGCCCTTTGTCTGACAGGATAAAGGCAGCAGCTCCAGGAGCTCCAGTGAAACAAGCAGGACTCGGCACCGTGGTCTCACGCAGAGGGGACTCCGCCAGCCGCCTTGTGCGCCCCCGTCCTCCTTCCCAGCTTGCCTAGCCCTCCCCCGGCGCCCCCGGGGAGCGCAGGGGTGCTCCGGCCTGAGGGGAGGCCACAGACCTTCTCTGAAGGGCCTCGCATCCCAGGGGGCAGCTGGAGCCACAGGCACACGCCGAGAAGGTTCCCGCAGCACATAAGCGAACGTCGTCATGCCATGAGCTTTGGGGAACGGCTCCCTCCCTGCCCCCCGAGTTCTCAGCTCACCTGGTCCTGGTTCAGTCTGACCTGCACAAACCTCGCCTCTGCTCAGTTACTAGAGGGATCTTCTGTCGCTTCACTAAGGACCCCCAGTCCAGAGGCCAGGCCCACCCTGCCTGCCCCTCCAGCGTCTGGCCATCGGTCCCCTGTGGCCCGCCGCCCCGCACCCCAGGCCCGCCGGCAACATTCTTGTTACAAACGAGGGAGCCAAGCCACGGCCAGGTCAAGCAGCAACCCTTTTATTTAAAACACAGCTCCAGTCCCATCCGGGTGGCTCTGCTGGTTGGAGCGTCGTCCTGTGAACCGGCCGTTTGTGGGTTTGATCCCCGGTTGGGGGGCAAGGGGCAACCGGCCAGCGTTCCTCTCTCTCCCTTCCTCTCCCTGTCTCTGGAATCAGTAAACACATATATATTGAAAATTGAAAACAGCCCTGGTCCCCTGCCGGACGTTGTGCAAAGCACAAGGGAGCGTGCCGTGCTGCTGTGTGTGGGGGGAGAGCGGCAGGCTCTCCCGCTCAAAGGACACTCTCTTGCCTGGAAATGGGAAAAATCGCAGACGCCCAAGAGGACTTAGTGCCAGTTGAGTGTTTGAACCTCAGAGCACATAGCCCCGATAAGGGGGCGCCTGGCGAAGCCCCCTGGACCGAGGTCAGTGCGGGAGAAAAGAGCCTTGCCCGGCTCCAGGGGAATCGGCCCCGCGCCCTCTCTGCCATCCACGTGCCAGGGACCTTAGGTAACTTTGCCCACCTCTGATCTGTTTCCTCGCCTGTAATGTCAGGGCGTGCCGCAGGAGAAAGGCGCCTCTCGTCCAGGGCTGCCTGGACGGTCGCAACAGTGGGAGATGCAGCCTGTACTCAGGACGCTACCCGGCCCCGGGCGAACCGGAATGGCTGCGCAGGAAGGACTCCCTGTCCCCGGCATGAGGCGGGTGCTGACCACGCTGTGCTCAGTTCTGGGAGCGGCTGGGTCAGGCACCCACCCCTCCCAGCCGCCCCTTCCCCTCCACCCCCCCCTTTCTGAGCCTCCGGCTTCTTCCGAAGTCTAGACACACAGTTCAGAGCTGCAGAGGGCGGGTGGCTGCAGGAGCCGAGCGGGGCACCCACCAGAGCAAACAGCTCCTCCCCAGTGACCCTGTAGGCTCCGTGAGGGCCAGGCCCCACCCTGTGCTGAGCAGCGAGGGGGTCAGAATGTGACTCAATCCCTGCGGGCTTGAAGGGACCTCAGCAATGGCCTGTCACCCTGCCCCCATCTGTGGGGGTGCCCCCGTTGGACTCTTTCTGTGCAGGCCTGCCCTGCCCCCTGGGACCCTGAGCCGCCTCCCGCCGTGGCAGGAAGGGCTCTGGCAGGTTGTTCGGGGAGCAGGAGGCCGGGGAGGAACACAAGGTCGCTGCCAAGCCTCCCGAGGAGGACCCCGCAAAGGATGCCCAATCAGGGGCCAAGCGAGCGCCGCTAGCAGCTGCCCCAAGCGGGCGCCAGCTTGGAGCTGGGCATCAGCAGGGGCCCGAGAGACGCTGTGCCCATAAATCGCCAGCAGCAAAATCCAGGTCGGGCGGCAGGAGCTGGCGGCCGCGGGGGCCGTGTCTGTGGGCCGTTCACGGATGTCGGCGGCAGGCCGACCTGGATTTTGGACTGGGATTGATTAAGTCCTTGCCTTGAAGAAGGTCGTGGTCACATGGGTCATTCGACACTGATCATCGTGGTTCCGTGATATGTGTTAAGCACTGTTGGTTTTATTATTAATTCATGTGATTCTCGCTAGAGCCGTGTGAGGGAGGTACCGTTACGGCAAATGGAGGCTGGGAGGTGTCAGGTGGCGTGGCCAGAGTGGCACGCGGCAGGAGCTCCGTCGCCACCCCTGAGGGAACGTGCGCAGAGCAGCGTGGGCACGTGGGACAGCACACGGCTCTGCCCAGGGAAGGCCTCGCGGGGGAGGTGACTGGGGCAGGGCCACGCTGGGGACAGGGGCTCATTTCCCAGTCACTCTGACTGCCCTCCACGTGGCTACAGAGACAGCCCACTGCAGCCCCCGGAGACAGCGCACGGGGGCTGCATCCTGGGCCTCTGCGCGGCCAGGTGGGGACAGTCCCACTGAACCCTCAGGAGCAGCACACGAACAGCTCCCCGGGGCCCCCAGGGACCAGCCAGGGCGCTGTGGGGATGGTCTCCTGTTCCCCACCTTCGGTGTCTGCCCCCAGTCCTCCAGCATCCCCCTCTCATCACACCTGCTCCTGGTCTCCATGGCGACACTGTCTCACCCAGCAGCCTGGGTGGTCTGGTCGCCTCACAGGGTGAAGCTCTGAGAACATTTTCCTGACGTGCAGCCAGAAATTTCCACTTCCCATGCCCAGGGCTGCGGCACTTCTTGCCTCCTGCCGGCCCGGCCCCGTCCTCCCCCAGGGCTGCGTCCACGCGCAGGACCGGGGCCGCCACCAACCTCTCAGGCCCTGCTGTCCCGCTGAGAAGCCGTTTGCAGGGCCCGGTGCGAGGAGAAGGCGCCTCTCGTCCAAAAGTTAGTGAGAATTCAAAGTGACAGCAGCAGAGTCGAACTGCCAGGCGCGGGTCCCCGTGCGGCTGCAGAGGCCACAGCCCGCAAAGCGGCCCCAGAGCAGTGGCATGTGTGTAACAGTGTGCACACATGTATGGGCGTGTGTGCACACATGCGCGCGTGTCTATCTCTGTGTACATGTCTACACACACGTGCACATGTGTGTGCAGTGTCAGCAGACAGCCAGTGCCCCTTTCTGAAGACAGGTCGGGCGTGAGCCATGGCCTGCAGGGCGTTGCCGAACTCCGGGCTTCCAGCCACAGGACGGGACCCGGCTGAGCCCGCTGGAGCCGCTCTGTGCCGTGCAGGTGCTCCGAGGATGCCTGTGGCTTCCACCAGCCCAGCTCTCTCACACGCACATGTACAAAAGCCCACGTAGGTCACACGACACGACACGTACACGTCCTGCACCCACAAGGCAAGCACACCCAGAAGCTCGCGTGTCCCAACACGTGGCCCCTTACGAACACCCACCTGTTTATGCGGCCAAGCTAACGTGGTTGTGGCCAAGTGGAGGCCCCCGGGGGTCAGGGCGCCCTCCTGCCCTGGGCTCCCGGCCCGGCCTGCAGGTCCCTGGTTGCACAGGGATGACCCACTTCCCGGGGAAGCCCGATCTCAGAACCTCCACCTTTCACAGGACACCCCTCGCATCTGCCCAGGCACGGCCACCCACAGCAGGGCCAGCAGGGCCCTTAGCCTCTCCCGGGGCTCATGGCGTCTGCTTGGAGGCTCTCAGCTGGGAGCCTCCGACCTCCCTCGCCCAGCTCTCCATCCCCCTCCCCCCGCTCCTTGGCACCGGCCTCACCCCT
This sequence comes from Mormoops blainvillei, assembly GCA_004026545.1. Classification (NCBI taxonomy): domain Eukaryota; kingdom Metazoa; phylum Chordata; class Mammalia; order Chiroptera; family Mormoopidae; genus Mormoops; species Mormoops blainvillei. The sequence goes on from PVJD01003364.1 coordinate 125,050, forward strand.
CTTCCTTTTGTGACAGGGCCAGGCCCGAGCGGGGCTCCCTCCACCCGACCCTCTGAAATCCACCCCCTTACACTGAGCCCTGCAGCTGGGCTGTGCTGTCTTGGGGCAGGATGTGGGGGCGGGCTGGGTACAGGCCCCTACCCCCCCAGGGGAGAACAATGAGGCCGCTAGTGGGGGGCGGAGGGGGTGGGGGGCTTGGAGCCACATCAGAGCCTCTGAGGAGCGGCCCCTGGAGGGACGGCTGAGTGATGAGTCCTGAGTCACAGGCCCCAAGTTGTCCCTGGACTCCTGTGGAGGCACGTTCAGAAACGCTCGGGGTAAACACTTAGAGGTAATCGGTTTGCAGCGCCCTGCCTGACGCAGGCTGGGCCAGGCTGACACGCGGGGGAGGTCCCGGCACACCCTGGGGCCGAGGCACGGGCTTCCCTGGGCCACCGCGGGCCCCGCACTGCCGAGGCCCCAGCCTCTCCGCACCCCGCTGGGACCCGGGCTGGCGGGGCCTGAAGCTCCCCGGGATCAGGCTCTGGCTAAAATCCACTGGGGACTCCTGCGGGTGCTGCTGCTGGAGGCCGGCCACCAGCCAGCCGGCGGCTCCTCCTTCGACAGGGCCAGTCTTCACCTGCAGCAGGGAGGCACCCAGGGCCGGAACCGGGCCGGGCCGCGCGTGCCAGTCCTGGGGCTGCGGCCCGAGTCTGGCTTTGTCAAAGAATAGACGTTCGAGACTAAACAGTCTTTGTGCGGATGGGGACGGGGCTCCCGTGCACCCCACCATCTGCAGCCTGCCGTTCTGAGCAGACACGTCAGGCACACGCGTCTCTTGAGGGGATGGAGGCCCTGAGGTTGGGGGGTGAAGGCCCCTTGGCCCTCAGCGCCTGGGCCCCCAGGGAGGGTCTGGCAGAGGCGAGGGGCTCCTGTGGGGGGCGGACAGGATGGGGCCCTTGCGTCAGGCACACACGCACCGTCTGAGACCCTGGCGATCACCGGATACACACAGAGAAAATGCTAACTCAGGCAGCTCCACCGATCAACCAAAGCACCGGCCCCTCCCCACTCTCTCTGGGCCTGCTGGGCTGGGACACTTGTCCGCGCTTCCTGAGGGACAGGCGGAAGCAAGAACTGAAATGCTGTTTGTTAGACCACCTGGAAGCATCGGCGCATCGAGTCCTTCCAAGGACCCGAGGGCTGGAGTGCCCTTTGTCCCCCTTTCACGGATGAAGAAACTGAGGGTCCTAGTGGTTCACTGCCTGAGGTCAGATAGGCAGGAGCAGGAGAGACTCGATATCAGGGCCTCCCGACAGCTCTTTCCTCTCTGTTTCCTTGGATGTAAAGGGGGGGCAACAGTGGAATCCGCGGGGGGTGTTGTGAGGAGCGAGCGCGTGCAGGTCGGACAGCGTAGCCGAGCAGACTGTTACTAGTGTGACAATTTTGCATGCCGAGCACCTTACCGGTATGACACAGAAGCCAACTTGGGCTCACAGATAGCCTGGGAGGGGAGGGGCCGGTGTCTGTCCCACCCGCCGGGGACTGGGCACCTTCTGCGATGTGCCCAGGGGCTGCAGCCTCCGGTTGGAGACTGAGGGAGGGAAGCCAACCGGAACGCGCCTGGCGGGGGCCTTTGAGGGCGGCCCCGGTCCCGGCTCGGGGTGACCTAGGAGGATGGTCACGCCGCCCGCGGATCCTGTAGGAGCCCGCCCTGGGGGTCGACTGGCAGGGCACTGCGTGCCTCAGTTTCCCCATTGGTACATGGGGGGCCTGTGGGCAGCAGGTAGCCCCTCCTCTCCTGCTTTGGAACTCGGTGAATCCGTCTTCAGGTCCCTCCCTTGCAGGGAGGCCAACTACCTTCATGGCCCGAGTCAGAGCCAGTCCGCGGAGCTCATACAGGTGGGCGGAAGGCCAAGGGGGGCGACAGAGACCAGGGAGACAACGCCCACCTGGGCCCAGAAGGCCTGACTCAGCCGGCGACCTCTCAGGGTAGCTGCTGCCGCAGACCAGCTTTGGAGTTTGGGGCAGGCGGTGGGTGCCCTGGGCCGGCCGGGTGCCCCGTGACTGGGTGCGTGGATGCTGCTGACCAGGGCGGGCTGGCCGCTCACGGCTCCCTGTTTTCTTTCCACAGAGACCTGAGCATGAACAACCTCACGGAGCTGCAGCCCGGTCGCTTCCACCACCTGCGCTTCCTGGAGGAGCTGTGAGTAGGCGCCTCTCCTGGGGGCGGGGCGGAGCGGGGGCCACCTCGAACAGCTGACCAGCTATAGGGACAGGGCCGCCTTCCGAACAAGGGGCTGGGATGCTGCCCTTGACGGCAGGGTATCCGCTGACCCCTGGCCCAGGTGGGAGCCCGGGGGCCGCGTGCTGTAGGAACTCGAAACTCCAGCTTGGTTTCCCCCTGCAGCCAGCTCCTCTTCTGTTGACATCCACCCCTCTCCTAGGAAACCACCCCACGCACCCAGCCACTGGCCGCTCCCGAGTCCTGGTGGCTTTTCCCGGGGAGGGTTCCTCCGTCACCCCTTTCCTCTGTCCGCACCCCTGTTGCCCTGGTGGGCCCGTCTTTCTCTCCCCTGGGCATCGTGCATAAGTGACCTGCTCAGGACAGTGCCCGGCCTGTCCGCCACTCCCCCAGCCCCCACTCCTGCTCGGTCTTGTTCCTGCACCAGCAGAGAGCCTTGGGGCACGTGGGGTTTGCTTTAAAGGTGCAAACAGCGGCCCCTGGCCCTGGAACATCCACGATGTTGCAGCTGCCCTGCCCCTCCCCCTACAGCAGTTCCTCCGGGAGCTGGTGCCCCGTTCACCCTGGGACCATGCTGGGTTTTCTAGACCAAGCACCTACAGGGGAACCTCTGTGTGACAGGCGGCTGAAGGTGTCCTGGGAGAGACAAGGAAGGGACCCACTTGCTGCCCTCAGGGTGGGGCCCACGGTGGGCAGGGAGGCCCGTTCCCAAAGGAGGTGGCCGTGGCGCTGACATTACGCAGGCCCTGTGAGCGCTGTGGCCTGAGGGCAGGGCTGGACCTCTGTGAAGCACAACTTCCTCCCCTGACACTTGGGGTGATCATGGGCACCCTGCAGGGAGATGGTGCGCGCGAAGCGACATAGACACCGTCGCCCTCGGAAACTGGGAGTGAGCCGCAGGGGCCCCCGCAGCCCCCACAGGCTAACCGGTCCCTCTGTGGGCCCCGCCAGCGTCACCGCCCTCTGTTCTGGTTTGCAGGCGCCTCTCGGGGAACCACCTCTCGCACATCCCGGGAGGAGCCTTCTCCGGCCTCAGCAACCTAAAGACCCTGTGAGTGTGACGGCGCGACCGGGCGCCACCGGGGGACTAGGGCCCGGGAGGCCTCGCGCCTTCTCTGTCTGTCACCACTCGCCTGTCACCCCCTTATCTGCGCTTCCTGTCTGAAACGCTGCTCCCTGTCTGTGCCCGGCTCTGTCTGTGACGAACCTGTGGTGTGTGGCCTCGGCGGCAGCCCCCCAGGGAAGCAAGCCGATCTTTTTTGTGATGTGGGTGATGACCCTGGGTGCAGGTCTTTGTGGGGCAGGGCTGTGACCCACCCAAGTGCTGTCTCCGAGGCTGAGCCCCGACAGGGTGGCTGTCTGCAGGGGAGGCATCCGCACGCGGTCCTCAGCCCCCGCCTTCACGAGCCCCCACCCTGGTCTCTGTGGCTGCCGCATGGAGTCCCCCCTCAGTGGGAACCTGCCCCCTCCCTCAGGCATCAGGCTTCTTCGTTCTGAACTCCTGTCACTTGCCCTTGAAGCAGAAGGAAAGTGACAGCTGGAGAGGGCCAGGGCTATGTCACTAAGTCCCCTTTTGCCACTGAGCTGGTGGCCGTCAGAGAAGGGAAGGCGGAGGTCCCGTCCCTGGCTCCCCTCATCCCGGCCACTGAGGCGCTGATGGAAAGTGTGTGCAGGGATGGAGGCAGGGCGCAGTGTCTGGGGGGAGCAGGGCACGTCCCACAGCTGCTGGTTTGAGGGAGACGAGTGTTGTGGAGGCTGGTCCTGGAGCTTTGGAATGAGCCCTCGGAACTCCTGTACAGGGCAAGGGGTTCCCCAGCTCTCCTGCCCTGCGCCCCGACCTGGGCAGGCTGTGTGCTGCACGAGGCCACCTGGCTGCGCGGTGACAGGTGCTGAGACCCAGCCCTGTGTCTGCCGTGGGCTACGCCCGCCTGGAAAGGAATATGTTTTTCTAATTCACTTAAAGCTTTTTCTGGGCTGGCCGTGGCCCTCGGCTGTCAGCTTCCATTCTCCAGCTGGTCAGTGGTCCCCCTCTCCAGCCCAGTGCATCCTCGTCCTCCTTTGCCGGAGCCTCTGCCCTCAGCACCCCCGTCCATCTGCCTCTGCATCTGACTCTGGGGCTCCCTGGCCTCTCGCCTCCCCTGACCCTCTGCTCCACTCTGGGCACCATCTCTGCCCAGCCTCCGGCTCCTGGCAGCCCCAGCCCTCTGTCTCTCCACCCTGGGCCTGTCCCGCCCCCATTACCTTGCAGCCCCGGGGTGGGGGCAGGTGGCCTGCTTGGTGGCGTGTCTGCGCCCAGTGCAGGCTCAGACCTGCAGCCGGATTAGAGAGGGCCTCCACTTCCTTGCCGGCATTAGGCAGAGTCAAAGCCCGGGCCGCCCCCCACACCACCCTCTGCAGACAGAGTTCCTTGCTCAGCCCACAGACCACAGAGGCTGAAAGTAGGAGCCCAGGACTGCGGGGCTGCCCACTGCCCAGTGGGCCTTGATCCCCAGGGGTCCCTGTCCTGGAAGATCCCCGGTCCCCATCCCCGTGTCAGCTCCTCGCCTATGAGCCTCCCTGCGTTAGAGATGAGCTGGGTGGCCTTGGAGTGGCACTTACGCGGGGGCCCCGGCTGAGGCCCCACCTGCGTCTGGGCAGGGATCGCCTCCGGGCTCCGCTGTCAGGCCCACTCTCCTTTTTCAGACCCTCAAGAAACATTGAGCAGCGAAGCCCCGCATGGGCACAATAGTCCCTCCTCCTCGGGAGACGGTCAGCCCCCGTGCCGCCCCTGCGCCCTGTGTCTGGCACTCCATCTGTAGGGTGAGGCCTGGACTCCGGGGTTTAAAATCTTCCCAGGTGACTGTAACGTGCAGCCGGGACTGAGAGCCACGGGGTGCCAGAGGTCACCCCCCACCCCGGGCGGGACCAGCTGTCACAGCAGCACCGGCCCAGCGGGCAAGACTGGGCCCAGTCCCGATTCTGCCGTTCATTTGCTGTGTGACTTGGGTCAGCTCACCTCCCCTCTCTGAGTCTCGAGTCTCCGTCTCCGTTTCCCTACATGGAAGCAAGTGGTGGGCTGTTTTGAAGGTCCTTCTGGTCTTTAACCCTAGAGTCCCCAGAGCGGAGTGCTGGCCAGGGCGCAGGGTCCGAGGCAGGGCCAACAACCAGGCTGACTTCTCGCTGGGGGCAGTGATTTTCAGCCTTTTTCGTCTCATGGCACATAAGCTAATGGCTAAAATTTTATGGCACACCAAAAAATATGTTTTTTGCCAATCAGACAAAAAAATACATACAATTTTGATTCGTTCAACACAGAGGGAAGGGCAGTGGTCTGAGGAGGTGGGGGGTCTGCTGTGAGCGGCTCCCTCTGGGGCCTGTGGAGGGGCCCTGGGGGGGTGGGCAGCTGTCCCCTCCCTGCCAGCCCAGCCAGCACGTCTGTCCCCTGGCCCCAAGCACCCTGAGGCCTCAGGGAGGCCCAGGCAGCCCCGGAGACGCCACGTGAGGACGTTCCCACCCCTTACACGAACGAGGCCAGCGTGTTGGAAGTATAGAAGTACGGAGGGCAGGAAATGTCCTGGGTCAGCGGGTGTGACAACTGAGGGAGGTTTATTCTCATGGAAGCTGAGGGACTCGAGGCCAAGTGAGAGGGTGACCAGATATTGATAGTCACTCACAACGTCAGCCCATAAGCCGTGACCTTTCCTGCTGCTACAGTCCACTGGTGGGCAAGGTCGCAATCCTTGTCTCAGTTCGCAGACGAGGAGTGTCAGGGGCTTGCACGCGGTCACACAGCTGGGAGTCCGCAGCTGTCGGACTTCTAGACCTGCAGCGTGGCCACCCATGTTCGGGACGCCCGGGAGGCACAGTCGTCCTTGGAAAGGTCCCACCGGGCAGTGCAGAGCCTGGTTCGGAGGCAGGCCCTGCGGGAGCAGGGTGCCAACAGACAGGGCCCCGGACCGGCAGCCGCCCTCCCTCCCCCGCTGGGCAGGGCACGGCAGGGCAGAGGGACCCCATGCCTGGCCTGTCTCCCCCCTGTTCTCCAAGGAGCTCCTCTCGTGCCCACTCTCGGGGAGCCCAGCTTTCGCTCGTCCCTGCCACACTGGGAGTTTAGGGAGACAGGAGGATGGGGACTCAGAGCCCCCCGTCCCCACCACGTCTGCCTATGTGACATAGGCCCTGGGCTGTCCCAGCTGGCTGTTCCCTAGACCCAAACCCTCTGGCTAAGGCTGAGCTAATCCACGGCAAGTTCTGAGACCGACCCGCTGTTCCTGTTACTAAACTTAAAAATCAGGAAATGGGCCGCTCTCCCCAAAGCTGTGAACTGAATCATCTTGGGCAAGAGACGCATCTTTTTCTTTTTTCCTTTTTTAAAAGATTTTATTCATTTATGTTTAGAGGGGAAGAGAGGGAGAAAGAGAGTGAGAAAAACATCAGTGTGTGGTTGCCTCTCATGCGCCCCCTACTGGGGGACCCAGCCTGCAACCCAGGCATGTTCCCTGACTGGGAATCGAACCGGCGACCCTTTGGTTTGCAGGCTGGCGCACAATCCACTGAGCCACACCAGTCAGGGCAGGTGTGTCTTCTGACCTCTGGCCTCACTGCCATCCACGTGTCTCTTCGCTCCCTCTCCTTCGTCTTCTTCGGCCGCGCTTCTCACTCTCATGACCCCTCCCGGCCCGTGCACACCTCGCAGCCCCACGATGGGCCCGGCTGGGCCAGGACTCCCTCGGGCCTCTACAGCTGGGGTGCGAGGGGGGGGCCTCCTGGGGGTGGGCTGCAGGGAGGTGCCCCAGCCCCGCAGGCCGTGGGTCCTCCAAGCCCCTCCTCTCTTCACAGGATGCTGCAGAACAACCAACTGGGAGGCGTCCCCGCCGAGGCGCTGTGGCCGCTGCTGAGCCTGCAGTCTCTGTGAGTCTGGGCCGGGCCCCCTGCTCCCCTTCTGCACCCCCTGTCCCCCACATTCAGACGACCTGAGCTCCGGGCTTCGCTGTGTCGGGGTCCTGTTGTCATGCGAGGGTGCGTGTGTGCAGACTCGAGGGTGTATCCGGGGAAGGGAGGCTCCAGACCCCGCCGAGGACTGTGGGAACGGGACCTCCCTAGGTGGGGCCACCAGGGCAGCCAGCCTGGGGCGTCTGGCGTTCTGCCCCAGAGCCCGGGGTGGGGGTGGATTTCGCCGCCCCCCAGAAGTGTCAGGAAGAGGCTCTCTCCTCGGCGTAGGCTGCTCTGGCCCCCAGGGCTTTGGGGCGGGGTGGCTCAGACATCCACTTCCCCCGCTTGGGTGGGACTGCATTGGGGATCCAGTGGCCACCCATGGCACAGACACCCTCCAGGGACCCTGCAGTTCCTCTCCCACCCAGTAGGGGCATCGCGGACGCGGGACGGAGCCAGGGCCGAGCCTGACAGACAGGTGCAGCCTGCCTCTCGGGCCCCGCGCTCGCCGGTCGGCTCGCACACCCTGGGCCTGGCGCGTGCTCGCCAAAGCAGCTGCGGGTCCGTCTATAGCTGATGCGCCAGTGTGTACATGTTTGGGAGAAACCAAAGTTGGGAGACTGGGCATAAGGTTTATCTGTGGGGGAAACCGAGGCACCGTTAGCCTGCCATGTGTCAAGACAAAGGCCTCTCAGCCCAGGGTCCAGCCCTGGCCCCGGACCACAGGGGTGGGACCAGACCGCACTGACCCTCCTCGGGCGGGAGGGGCGGCTTCCCTCCCAGGACCCATAAACACAGAGCCCAGCGGCGACGACCCTGGCTGCCAGCTGTGCCCGCCCCTCACGGCTGGCCTTCCTCCCCACCCTGCCCCACGCGCCTGTGCCTGCGTCCCTGTGCGCCCCAGCTGCCCGGCCGGCCCTGCCGGGCCCCATTCTCTCCCCTTCCCGCCCTCCCTCCCAGCAAGGGCTTGGCCTCTGTCCCCAGCCTCCTCCTCTCTCCCCATCAGGCCACCCCTGAACAGGGCCGGGGAGAAGACCCAAGGCGGGGGGAGCCACTGCTGGTTCTCTCCTCCCCCACCCCCAAAAGGAAGACCCCACATGTGCTTGGGGCACCGCCAGCCGAGCGGGGGCAGAATGGGCCATTTTGCCCGAAGCGTCAGAGAGTCTTCACGGGGAGAGGGCAGGCGTTCGCTGGGGTCTGCACGCCAGTGAGGTCAGGTGGTTTGGGTTGCGAGTCACAGCTTCGGCGCGCCGAGCGATCCCGTGGGCTCCGCAGGCCGACCCTGGGCTCTGGGAGGCAGTCGGTGAGCGACACCGTCAGCTCCATCCGTGCCCAGCGCGCCCGCTGCCTCCCTCGTGCCTCCGGGTGGGTCTCAGGCCATTCTCCACACCTGTGAGGACAGCTCCGGCTCGGGAGGCCCTGCCCTGTCCCCCTCTCTGTGTCTTGGCCGCTCCACCTTCATGTTGGGGGTGGCCGTGTCCCCTGCCTCTCTGGCAGGGTTGTCACCAAGATCAGATGCAGCAGGTGTGAGCGGGACTGGAAGGGGGGCCACAGAGCTGTAGGCTGTGGTGACGTTGTTGTCACAGTGTCCATTTAACTTGTCACAGTTCATTCCTGTCACCTGGCTGTTCGAGGCTACGCAGGGGGGACAAGACATGGCCACTGCCTGAAGGCTTAGAAAGTGCTGAGGGGGGAGGAGGCAGAGGGAACAGCCTGTACTCCCCCTTTACCCAGAGGCGGGAAGGACCTGAATGAACCCCAGGGGGTTTCCTGGGAGGTGAGCCAGGGCCGGCCCAGGGGAAGGGAGGCGCTGACATCCCTCTGGGACATGTCGACTTTGAGGTACCTGCAGGTAGGGTGACCAAGCAGAAATGACAGACTGAAGAGTGGGTCACCTTACCTGCCGGCCACCTGTGTGTGTGTGTGTGTGTGTTTGTGTGTGTTGGGGACAAGGGGCTGCGTAACCCGCCTCAGAGGTTCGAGAAGGGTTATAACCTGAGCTCCTGGAAGCTGGGACCTTAGAGTGACATGCTGTCCCGTCAAGTTCAGGTCCCTCCATCTGCGATGGTGACAGTAAAGCCAGCTTGGGTCACTGGGCTGAAAGGCGGCTGTGAGAGCAAATGATAATTTTTGGAGCTCCCCACCCCTTACCGTCCTGGCTGGCTCTGCGTGGGACGCCTTACTTTCGTTGTCTGAGGTCTTCGCCACAAACCCTTTACACATTGTCATCCGTGCTGTCAGACAAGCTCAGGACCTTCCAAGGTCAGAGCTGGTGGGACGGAAGGCAGGGCTGCCCCCCGTGTCACCAGGCTCCTCCAAGACCGTGTCCTGCCCAGCAGGGCTGCCGGGGAGGCCGCTGTGGGTGGCCAGTGCTGGATGTCCCCCCTGCCTGTAGATCTTTCTCCTCCTGTTGGAGGAGATCCAACAGGAGGATCTTTCCTCCTTCCTGTTGGGAGCCAGTGGCCAGGGAGGTGTCTAGGGGACACGTCCCTCTCAGGCTCCCCTGGAACACCCAGGCCACCCCAGGACATTCCTGGGACCCCAGTGGAAATTCTGTCAGTCCTGTGGTCCGCTCTCCACGGGCTGGAACCAGGTCCCGGGGCAGGAGGAAACAGGTCTGGGGAGTGGGGCTGGGCCGGGGCCGGGGCCCAAGTCCCCTGTCAGACACTGCACCCGACCGTTCAGCTTGGACCTGGGTGGGCAGCACCCAGCCCACACTCCCCTCCCCGATGCACTTGCTTCCTCCCTCACCAGCGTGGGAGAGACAGGATGACAGTGACAGGCAAGTCACACCAGGCTTGAGCCAGAGCCAGGGGAAGCCGCAAGAAACCAGGGAGCTTGGGGGAAAATAGAAACCCGGTGGGGAGGGCAGGCTGAGGGGTCCGTGGAAAATCAGGGAACCGGCTCAGAAAGGCCCTGGGATGGGGCAGGGCTGGGCCTGGAAAAGAACTGGGAAAACGCGGCGGCAGGAATAAAGGGGCGGGGCCAGAAACACAGCCCGGCCCTGGCCCCCCTCCAGGGAGCAATGCCCGACTGCGAAGGGCGGCCGCGGGGCCCTGCCGCCACCAAGCGGAGCGGAGACCTGGGCAGGCGCCCGTGGCCCAGCCAGCACGGCCTCTCAGCCCAAGCCGACCTCCCTGGGAGGCGCCTTGGGAGCTGCGAGCGTGGGAGCAGGCCCAGGGGGCGGGACGGTGGTCCCCGCGCACCCACTGCAAAACGCTGAGCGCGTCTTCCAGCTACCGAGTCCCGAACGCCGTGCAGGCACCCGACGCCCAGAGGGGTTGTCCAGGACGCGTGGCTGGATGTAACCGAGTTCCGACTGCCACCCCCACCTGCAGTGCATCCTCCAAGGCCCAGACTTTGGGGTCCAGAGGCCTGGATTCAAGTCCTGGCTGTCGCAAATGCGCGGTGAGGCTGTGGGCAAGTCACCTCTCCTCCCTGAGGCCAGGGTCCCCGTCTCCAGGATGATAGGGTCAGACAAGACGATCGGCAGCCAGGGGTCCCGGGAGGACTCCCCGATGGGGCACGGATGCTGCCCCCGAGTCACTCAGGGTCCCTGGGCTCTCTCTCTGCAAGGGAAAGCCTGTGAACACCTGAAACTCATTTCTGGCAGCTCGTAGGCTGGGGCTCTGGGTTGCAGGCGGCGACCCCTCGCTGGCCCTGGCACGGAGGGGAGCAGAGCTGGGAAGCCAGCCCTCCCTGACTTACAAGGGCACCGACCCCCAGGAGGCCCCCCAGTGACCTCGTCTAACCCTAATCCCATGACAGGGAGATAGACTGCAAACATGACCTTTTGGAGGGGTGCAGGACACACAAGGGGACGGTGGGCTGCCGGGGAGCAGGGGCATCTGCACTGATCCCTAGTACCCGCGACCTTGATCCGAACCCCCATAGATGCCCTGCAGAGGGCGTGAGGCTGGCCGTGCCTGATTAGCACCTCCCTGTGAAGGGCAGTTCCAGAGCTTTTCTCCATAAGCGCTCTTCTGAATTCCCGCTGTGAGAACAGCATCTGCCAGGACGGCCCCCATCACGCACCGACCTGGGGGGGCGGTGCCCTGCTCAGGACCCCAAGTCGGTCAGAGACAGAGCCAGGGTGGGACCGAGGGGGCCTCCTGGTGCGGAGGGCACAGAGCCCAGCCAGGGTTCCTCGCTGCTCGCAGCCTCCTGGATGAGAACCTGCCAGAGGCCCCGGGGCCTCGGGGAATCCCGAAGAAGGCACTTCTTGAACCCCCTGGGCGCCCGGAGGAGGAAGGGGCCCCTCGGGAGGAGGAGCAGTAAGACCCCGAGTCTGGGCACAGCTCTGGCCCGGGCTTCCGTCCTGGAGACGCCCACGCTGCCCCTGGGACCCAGCGACCACTGCCAGTGCCACCCAACTTGCCTGCCGGCCGGCGAGGGCCCCGAGGCCCAGCCACGCTGTGGGGCCTGGCCGAGGGGTCCCCGGGGACACGCGAGGTGGCAGATGGCTCCCTGGCGTGGCTATTTCGGGCTCCATGATTATATGCTACTGTATTCGGATCCCTGAGGTTCCGGGAGTTGATTACTACATGTGTCTGGGGCAGAGGCAGCTCTGAGGTGGGTGGGCACGCGGCAGCCCCCTGCGTAGGATGGAGGTCTGGACATGGGTAATGTGGCTGCCGGAGCTACTAGCGGCACGTCCCCAGTGGGCTGGACCCTGGTGGGCCGGGGCGGCTCTTCCAGCCGTAAATGCTGGTGTGGGATAGAGTAGGCCCGAATGGGCCACCCAGGAGCGGCCTGGGGCCTCACCCCGCCAGGAACGCCTCGGCCCAGCTACGTGTTGGCCCCCCGCCCCCGCCCCCCAGCCCCTGGAGCTCCTGCAGGCCCCGGGCCTGAGAGAGCTTTGAGAGGCCGGAGCACCTGCCCGGGACGGGCTGTGAAGCTGATCACTCAGGTGTGGTTTAGGGTGCACGTGGGTCCCAGGCAGAGCCCCAAAATGGGATGGCCCCTCTTCCGTGGGAGAGGACAGAGGCAAAGGCCTCAGGCTGCCATCCCCTTTCCCGCGATCACCTGCACACTGGAGGGGAGCAAGGTTTGGATTGGTTTGGTTGTGGACCTGCCTAGAGGCCATGAGATGCCCATGACCTCTTGGGGGTGCAACTGGAGACACCCACACCCACAGGGAGAGCGAGCCAGGGACCTTTCTTTTGAAAGTCCTTAGAGACACACACTCCTCGCTGGCTGGGGGCAGGGGGTGGGACTCAACCTGGCAACCTCCCTCGGATCCACTGGGCGTCTTCTGGGGGCGATGGCATCTTTTCAGAAATCTACAGCTCTGCCGCCTTAGCCCAGAGGCGAGGGAAGCCTGGGGTCCCCGCCAGGGACGGGTGGGGAGCGCGCCCGTGGGCCGGCAGCCCCTCCTGCTGGCCGCGCCCTCTCGCCAGGCCTGCCGCCATCCTGGGGAGAGAAGGCTGCTCAGGGCCGGGCAAGTGTGATCTCTTTCGAGGCCATGAGTAATTTTCCACCCGTTTACACTTGGAGGCCCAGGTGTCTGCCAGCCGCCGGCCAGAGCGCGGAAATTCACACGGCCGCCAGAAAGCACTCCGGCCACCGGTGAGGCCGTGTGGGGGAGGTAGCCCGCCCCAGACCGCAGGACCTCGGCCTCAGGAGCTGGAGGGCGTGGGCGGTCACCCCGTCTGACTGTCCCTCCTGTGGGGGGGAGACTGGCCACAGAGCGGGAGTGACCGCCCAGGGTCTCCCAGTGAGCGGAGCCCAGGCCAGGCCTGCAGATGCGCGTCTTCCCTCTGAAAGGGGGTGACCCCTTCAGGAGCCTCTGTAACCTCGTCAACCAGGAGGCCCTGAGGCCGCTTGTTCTGGAAGGTGACCCGTCTTGGTGACTCTCACCAGCCCTGACATTTGCTTTCGGACTTGGAACCGATTCTGTCCCGCGCCTGCACGTAAATGAGACCAGGCCTGGTCAGGGCTCTGTGGACACGGGCGGGGTCTGGGGTGACGAGGCCGGTGGGGTCCCCGCGCCTGGGCGGCGAGGTCGCCGCTGCTCCCTTGCAAAGCTGTCCCCTCGCTGCTCCCCGCTCTGTCCCCTCCCCGCACCTCCTACAAGACAGGAACTCCTTCTGGAAGTTCTGAGAAAGGAGGGACAGGGCGGGGCTGGGGCAGCCAACAGAGCTAAGACGGGAGTGAGGGCTGAAGGGGGCTCGCGGAGCCTAGGAGAGGCAGGGCTGTGGCCTGGAGGCGTGGGCTCTGTGCTGCGGGGGCTCCGTGCTGCGGACCCGCAGAGACAGGCGTGGGCTGCGGGCCAGGCCTCCGCTGTCGGTGGCAGTGTGGCCAGGGCCTGCGCATCCGCCTGTGCTACCGCCGCGGCACAGCGAGTGGGAAAGAAACGCTATTCTTCTAAAAAGCCACGCGGTGCCTTCCGAGGCCAAGGCCACTCAGAATCACGTGCTCCGGGGTGGGGATCCCTGTCTAGCCGTCCCCCCGCCCTCGTGGGGAACGCTGCTATCCCTGAAGGGGAGGTCAACGCCGACTCTGGGGCACCTGTAGTTTCCGGAGCTACGGGCTGGGCTGGGGTGGGGGTGAAGAGGGGGCCAGAGGCCCTAACCTGGCTGGGGTGCCCCAGCCCCTTCCCCTGCCTGCCCCCCGGCTGTGCCTCTGCAGCTGGGGCCTGTAGGACCACGTAGTGAAAACCTCTCAGAACACCTGGAGTGGGGTAGGGGTCACCTGGAGGAGAAGGGGTGGATGGGGTGGGCTGGGTCCCTGGCGCTCGCTTAGTTCTGCCGTGTGTGGGGGTGAATGGATTGGGGGCTTGGTGAAGCTTGGGGCCCAAGTCTTCCCCAGGTCATCAGATGGCACCACTTAGCCACCACTTCGCCGGGGCTGACCAACCTGCAGCCCACGGGCCCCACGTGGCTCAGGATGGCTGTGAGTGCAACCCCACACGAAATCATCAATTTACATAAAACATGATGAAATTTGTTTTGTGATTACATGTCGCAATGTATTTAGAGGGTGGCCCAAGACAACTCTTCTCCTTCCTGTGTGGCCCAGAGAGGCCAAAAGCTTGGACGCCCCTGATAAGCAATCTTGCTCCTCTGGCCAGAAACCACCCGGCCCCCAGGCCCAGCTGGGGCAAACCCTCCGGAGTCACCCCGGCTCTCAGGCCGTGCCCCTGCTCCCCGTGGATTCCAGAGAGGCCACTTCCCCCAACTCCCCCCAGTTCCCCAAACCTGCCCTCTTCTACCTCCGAGCCTTGCCTCTCCACTGCCTATATCAGTGCAACACTCACCTCCTCCAGGAAGTCCTCCTAGACTGCTTCTGTCTGACTCTGAGCCCTCTGGGCACACAGGGAACGCCAAGGATCAGAACCAGGCACCCTCAGTCCTAGCTGGGGTGGCAAGAGGGGAGGCCCAGCAAGAATCCAGACAGAACTCTCTCATCTCTGCTGGGTCTACCGCCCTGGAACCACCTGCCACCAGGGCATGTAGGGCAACCCGGTCAGAATTCAGGTTGGAGGGAGCGACAGGGCATGGGCTCAAGAAATAAGTCCCTTTAGGTATTGCCTAGAGACCTGACCAGCCTCAGCAGTCGGCGTGGGGATCCTAGGTGGTGACCTGGGGCGTCCGTAAAGTCTGAGAAAGTCACAGGGCCCAGCCCAGGGCAGTGGGTCCCTGTCTGCCGTCCGTCTGCCTCGTGTGACCTGCCAGGGTGCAGCCCGCAGCCCTGACACAGGGTCCAGCTTTGCTTGGGGACCCTAGCTGAATAGGGGACAATCAAGAGACCCCTGCAGGAGAGAGCCAGGACCACAGCAACGGCTGGGCGACTCCATCACCAGGACCTGGTGACCCCCCTGGCAGGACAGCCAGGGACACGAGGGGCACAGAGGAGGTGCCCGAGGCAGGGCGTGTCCCTCGGTGCTGCCGGATGCTGCGCCCGCTCCCTTCCCTCCCAGCGCCCCCCCACCCCCACCCCAGCTCCGCCGGTTGCCTCCTCTCAGCTCCAGCGTCTGGGCCTTAATTACACACTGACGCCATTTGTTTTTAAAACAACATGTTTATTTCTGTTCTGACTCATTGTAGAAAATTTAGAAAATACAAAAACTAAAAAGAGGAAACTGAAAATCACCCACAGTTGTACCACCCAGACACAATGCTTGAGAGCGTCGCTGTCTCTCCACGAAGGCCCGCGGTCCGATGACACACAGGCCCCCTCCTACATGCAGCCTCAGAGTCACCCCGGGCTGGGCTTAGCGTCCCTTCAAGTCACACTCACAGAGGACTGGCGTGACCATCTTAGCTTCAGGTATTTTTAAAAATCAGGGCGTAATTCACGGAGCATAAAATGCAGCCTTTGAAAGGGGGCCGTCAGTTGTTTTCAGCCTGTTTACAAACTGGCACAGCCATCGTGACCGTCTAATTCCAGAACATTTTCACCCCTCAAAAGAAAACCGGTCTTTGCTGGGGTCAGTCCCCTTCCCACAGCCCCTGACAAGCTCTGGTCACTTCCCGTCTCCGAATTCTCTGCTCGGGGCATTTCACATAAATGGAACCACACAACACGCGGCTTGCGGTGTCAGGCTTCTCACGTGGAGCGCGGTGTCTTCCGGACGTGTGCGTTCACGCGCATGTCTGGACCTCTTTCCTTTTCTCGGCTGAATAATACCCCACGGCGTGGGCGGGCCGCAGCTGGCGTGCCCACCTTCATCTGGTGGGCACGGAGTTGCCCCCTCTGTTTGCTTTCTGCGAACGTGCTGTTGTGAGCTCTCGTGGAGACATTTTCCAGGGTGTTTGCCTGTTTCCTTGGCTTTCTCCTGGCCCAGAGGCTGCGGCTCGGGGTGCACAGGTGGGGAGCGTGTGGCTCCACCGGTGAGGAGCAGGAGACCGTGCGTGTGGGAGGGACCGGCGCCACGCGGGGTTCGGCCGTGAGGCTCCTGGAGAGGACCTTTAAGTGGAGCTTTGAGAAGAGGAGACAGACGCATACTTCAAACAGGCCCGATGAAAACCCATGAACTCTGGGACGGGGGGAGGCAGAGAGACACCTTTCCCAGGTGAAGCGGAGAATGGGGGACCTTCTGACAAATGGGGCCCGTGAGAGAGTCCCCCCCCGGGGGGGGGGTCTTGAGGCCCGAGCCACGGGGTTTGGAGTTGACTGGAAGCCCGGGTGACTGAGCCCAGGGCAAGACAAGTTGGCAACGTGGGCTGGGGTGGGTGTCTCTAGTCTGTGGGAGCGGAGGGAAGGGCGAACAGGCGGATGGTCAGACAGATGGACGGATGGACGGGAGGGTGGGAGGCTGGGGAGGGGAGGATCCACTGCACAGCTGTAACCTCCCCAGTTCTCATTCGGGGCCACAGGGAACTACAAGGCCCTGAAACCGGGAAGGGAGAAGACAGAGTGAGGGAGGGTCTGGATCCCCGTGTTGGGGAAGCCGGAGCCGATGGGGTCTTTTCCTCCTCCCTCCCCCCGCTCCCCGGGGTGCCTTTAAAAGTGCTAGCATGAGGCAGGCCTTCCCTGGTGCCCCTTACTGCGGCCTGCTGGGGTGGCTCGGAAGCAGCGCCTTTAAGGCACTGGGGTGTCACTTGTGTTCCCTAACCCTCCGACACCGGCAGCCCTCCCTGGAGAGGCAAGTCGGGAAAGCCCCATCTGCCTCCCCCTCCGCACAACGCAGCCGCCCTTCGCCAGGGCAGGGCGGGGGACCCCAGACCCCAGCACTCAGACTCGTCTCAGACAGCCCAGGAAGGACCCCAGAAACCAGCCTGACGTGAGGAGCCCAACGGCTGGGGGCTGGGGGACGGAGGAGACGGCTTTTAGTGGTCCCCACCCCAGGGTTCCAGGACCGTCACCCACAAAGCTGGCCTTCTGCCCAGAGCTCGCAGGCCTGTGTCTTCGGGGGAAGCTCCTACCGGCTGCGCACAGAGTCTCTCCTACAGCAGGGAGGCCATTGTTTTTAAGTATGGCTGCCGTTAACGCACACGGGAGGCGGGAGGCGGGAGGGGAGCTCAGGTGTCCTCTCCCGATGTGCAGACGGGAAGGGCTTTCTCAGCCTGCGGGCCCTGGTGTGTCGGTCAGTGCTGGGCAGTGGAGGGGGCGCTCAGCCTTGGCGTGACCTGGAGAGGCTGTCAGCAATACCTTTACCTTAATACCCTACCTTCGACCTACGGAAGGGCTGGCAGTGCGAGGGTTAGGATCTTATTCGGTGGCATAAATCAGAAATGAGGAAACTCAGACCTTCCCCCTGGAGAAGGTGTTGCCGTGGTCTCAGCTGCCCCATCCCCGTCCCCCGCAGGGCGACGGGGGCTCCATCCACCCCTTTCCTCTCTTCGCCTCTTTCCCCATGAGACTCAGCTGTGTGCGTCTGTGTGCACGGAGAGGGCAGGAGTGGGGCTGGGGCTGGGCCAGGGCAGCCAGTCATTAACCAGCACCAAAGGAACAGGCATTGCCACCGGTTCTTACTCTCACGCTCACCGCTTACGCGGCCTGGCCTGAGGCTTTGAGGGTCCCTGAGCTGGCCGCGGAGTGGGCCGTGGCCCTTGAGCTCTGAAGGTCTAGGGCTCTGCCCTTGTCACGTACACGAGCCCTTTTAAATGGATACCTGGCAACCCCCACGGGCAGCTGGCGGTCCACTAGGAACCCCAAATCTGTCCGTCTTGTGTTTGACTAAGGTCTGGTAGGATGTAGGGTGGGTCAGAGCGAGAAGTTCCAGGAAGTGCCCGTGGGCAGGAGGACCGCGGTTTCCACGTGCAAATGTGCGTTCTGAGGGGCTGTCTCCGTCCTGCCCCCTTGAGAGAAGAGCCGGCTGGTAGGAAGAAGCAGGGTGAAGCCCCGTGTTTGTGCCCCAGCCCTGCCCTCCGCGCCGGGCACCCTCTTCCTCTCACTTAGCCATGCGCGAGGCTGAGGCCCCTTCAGCGCCGGAGACAGCGTGACTCTGCGTTTTCTTCTCGCCCCGTCTGTGGGCTGTTGTCCGTGAGCGGTTCGACCTAAATCGCTCCCGCCAGTCAAGTGGGACCCGCCTCCCCGGCTCGCTGGGGTGTCTGCAGCCAGGCTTTCCGGCCACCTGCCCCTGGGGGCGCCCTGCCTCAGCCTCAACCCTGGGGGCGGGGGGTATGGGGAGCTGTTTGGCTCTAGGGGTTAAGTAGTTCCCGGAGCCCAGGCATGTCCTGACTGGCCCGTGAGGTCCCCGCTCACCTGCTGTGTTAGCGCAGGTGAGAAAGGCCATCGGAGGCCGCGCAGGGCGCCCGGGCCCACGCGTCGAGGGGGCTGCTGGGGCCCTTGACTTGATTCCAGGGCTTAATTGGTATAATTGCTCTCTCCTTCCTGCCAAACCAGGGTCCGTCTGGGCTGCTGTCCCACCTGCGGACGGGGTGGCTCAAAGGCTCTTTTAGCCCCGAGCGGTGGGCTCTGCGCCTCCTGCAGCGCCCGCCCACCTGCCCGGCTCACCCCGCACTGCTCTCCTCTATCTTGCTCCCGTCGGCCGCCTTCGACCCCCTGCAGCCCCTGCGGCACCCGCTCTCTGGTTCCTGTCCACTAGGCACTGTCCCCTCCCCTGACAAATTCCCCCTGGGCCACAGACCCTGCTCCCCGTGCCTCACTGAGCTGTGACCGTCGGGAGGGGCAGGGACCCCCTCTTCACGTTCTGATGTTTACCTGACCCTTTCCAAACCCATCTGTGCGTGGACGCCTCGAGGGTGGTCTTCACCAACAGATTCCCAGCCCCGCTTCTGAGACAGACCCTCCTGGGGAAGGGCTGGGCAGGGCGGGGGGCGGGGGGGGGGTGTCCGTGTTTGCACAAAGCCCCAGGCGACCCAGCCTCCGCCAGAGCATCCAGGGGAGGGTGGCCGCCCTGGGAGGACCATGCCCAGGGTGATGGCCTTGCCAGGGAGGGTTCTCCAGAAGGGACGGCGGCCGCACCGGGTCACAGCGGGTCCCGGCCTGCTGAGCAGGGGTCCCATCAGCTGCCGGGTTCTGGAGGGGACAAGACACAGGTAGTGCTGCCTGGGGTGACGGGACAGCCACATCTTTGGGAGCGTTTCATGGTTAGGCCTAGAAGGAGAGCATTTCCCTCTGTCAGTGGGGGGGCCTCTTGATTTTTATGGCCGTGGAGTGGACCGGGGTGGGAAGGAGGGAGACCCACCAGAACAGGGGAGCAGTAGAGGCCAGGGGCGCGGGGGACACACTGGTTACCTGCACGCGGGCTGTGGGTTCAGCTGGGGTCTAGAGGAAGCGGGACCACACGACACAAAGGACCAGGAACCGCGGGCCTTAGTGGAGGCGGAATCTGGGGGCTCCCAGGGGGCACCCGCAGGGGCCGGACCACAGCCTCATACCAGGGCGCCTCCTTGGAGCCAGGGGGTCCTGGCCGCCGCCCCACCCAGCCCCAAGCTTGGCGCGCGTCTCGCCCGACTGACCCTGTCCCCACTCTCCCCCTCCAGGCGCCTGGACGCTAACCTCATCGCCCTGGTCCCAGAGAGGAGCTTCGAGGGGCTCTCCCGCCTCCGCCACCTGTGGCTAGATGACAATGCCCTCAGCGAGGTCCCCGTCAGGGCACTCAACAACCTCCCCGCCCTGCAGGCCATGACGCTGGCCCTCAACCGCATCAGCCACGTCCCCGACTACGCCTTCCAGAACCTCAGCAGCCTCGTGGTGCTGTGAGTACCCTCTCCCTGCGGGGCCTGGCCGCTCGCCACCCCGCAGCTCTGCCCTCCTGCGCTGTGTCCCCTCTGTGCCCTCTGACCCTGTGGGCTTGTCATGAGGCCAGATGCCGTTAGAGCTAAGGAAGGCTCTCGGAGGGGGAAACTGAGTGAAGGCGTATTTCTCGCTGTGCGGGCTCAGTGATGGCACCTGGAGAATGGGCGCGTGGGTCGAGCCTTCCTTAAACGGTCCCCACCCCACCTGACGACCGGGCGCGGCATCCCGTGCTCTGGCACAGGGACAGGATACATCCGTGGCTCCCAGGCCCGGAGAAGCAGAGAGGAGCCATCACTGGTAATTAGCTTGCCCGCCCCATGGGGTAATTACCCGGGAGACAGCAGCCCTGGCAGCCGTGGGCACTGGGCGAACCCTGCCTCCCCGGGGGGACTGTCGAGGCCAATTAGCTCCCAGCTAATTGCTGTGAGTGACGGGTAAGTTCGCAGGGTAATTACGGAGGGCTCGGAGGTCGGGCGTAATTGCTGTGGGTTCTGCACCGGTTGCCGCGGGGACGTGTGTTAAGGGCTCTGCTCTTGGAGAAACGGGCACCCCTCCGCCCAGTTCTCTAGCCTGGAGGCCCAGGGTGAGCATCCTCTCGGACCGTAGTACCCTGCTGCCGGGGGCCATGTGTCCCTCCCAGGAGACAGCAGTACCTGCGGAAGGTGAGCAGAGCAGGTGTTTGACTCCAGCTGTGGTGATGCCCCAGCAGCACCCGAGGGAGCTGGGCCCGGGCGGCAGGGAAGCGAGGTCCTCGGGACGGACCCGAGCAGCGCCCGGCGGCAGCGTCCGAGTGGGGGCGGCACGCAGAGGCACTGGCGTGTGGGGCACAGCCACTGCCCTCCAGGGGGGTGGTCCAGCGGGAATATCAGGAGAAAGGTGGGAAAGGGCAGCTTGTGTGGAGGCAGCCCGGTGGTCAGATTCATCAGAGACCAGGGCGTCCGGAAGGGAGGGGCGGGTCCTGGCCTGGACAGGTGGGGGCAGGTGGGGGCAGGTGAGGAGACTGGGCCGTGAAGAGAACGAGAGCCCCAGTGGATGTCAGTGCACACTGGGTGACTGCTGCAGCACTGACGCGCTGCCGGACCCCACGGCAGCACTTAATGGGACAGCAGTGGCATCTTCCACCTGGATGGTGAGCCCCAGCACCGTGCCCCAGGCGGGGCTGCCCGAGGCGCCCAGCGTCCCGGGCCGAGTGAGTGGTTTGGAGGGGGCGGGTGCAGGGGGGATGTTTGCAAAGCTGAGAATGTGACCAGAGAAGCTGCGGAGGGGGGTAGTGGAGGAGAATGGAAACTCGGGTTCAGTAGGAGGCAGGAAGAATGACAGAGTTTGGTGACACTGGGGAGGAACTGGGAAGAATCCACCCCTTGGTGAGGGGGCACCGTTCCCGCCCAGACGGCAGGCCTGTGTGTTTCCAGTAACCCTGAAGCTCCCTGTGGGAGGGGCTGTCCTGGCTGAGACCTGGCGGGGCTGGCGACAAGGATGGGGGGCTCCCAGGGCCCTCCGGCCCCGCCCTGGCCACTTTGCACCACACCTGGAGGCGTGCCCGCCTCCCCCGCTCCAGGCGATTTCCTTCTGCCTTTAATCCTGGATCCTAGACACCGTGTGGGGTCCTCTGCCCCCAGCTCCCCTGGAACAATGGACGCTTTTCAGCTGCAGATTCCAGTCTTTCCTCATCTTGGAGAGTTTTCTTTTGTGCTCTGCCTCTGAATGCGTCTTCTGTCTCACTGCTGGACCCTCCCTCAGAGGCACCGATGACTCTGTGTTGAGTCACCTGGGTTCGTCCACTTCCATTCGCCGCTGTTCCAACCTGTGTCTCAGTAGGTCCTGTTCACCCAGATGTCTCTGGGTGACTCTGGCTTTCAGCAGTGGCTGTGCGGTGGTTTCAGATTAATCAACTAGTTTTTGAAGATGTAGTTTTGGTCTTCAATTGGCTCCCTTAGCCCGTGACATCACTTTTTCTTTCATTTTTGAAATTCCGTCTTTGACACAGCGCTTCGGTGGGTGGTTTGCAGCAGAAGGCGACGGTGGTTCCCTTCTGTTCCTCTCGCGTGCGCTGCGTTTTCTTCCAGACCTGACCTTTGCTGCCTTTGGCATCGGCGCGTCTCCTCCCCATCTGTTTTGTAATTGCCATGGGACTCCCTTTTGGGGCTTTCACTTGGATAGCCGTCTACTGGTCCCAACTGCGTCACCGTTGGCCTGCGGGGTCCCCCCTCCAAGCTACAGTGTGTTGGCTAGTCTCACGGGTATGCTGGGTCCCCCAACATGTAAGAGCACTGGTAGAGGGGAGGTGGGGGCGCTCGGAGGAGGCGTCCAGTCTCGTCAGACTCCCCGGCTCTGCTGGCCTGCAGGTCCAGGTACCGCGAAACGCTCGCTCATGCCCTCCACCCAGGTGCTCCCTTGGGCTTCAAACCATTTCCTCGACTCCGTGCACTGTCTGGAGCCTGGCGCTGGGAAGCCAGTGCAGAGGGAAAAGACGTCCACAGAGCTGCCTCTCTTCAGATTTGGGGGTTTTAGGGAGAATCCTCAGGGCTCTGTCTTCGTGCCCCTGCAAGCCCTTGCCACCAGGTTTTGCAGTTTGCTCACCTTAGGTTATGTCTGTCCTTGCTTTGTCACTGCTGGTACTATCTGGGGTGATGGTGGCGTTTTTGCTGTTTCACTCATTTCATTAGAAACTGGGGGAGGAACACTCTGTCGCTTATTTTCAATTAGCTGTTTATCTCAGAATTCTCTCCCGGCCCATGTGTGCCCCAGCCAGGCCCCTCCCCAGTCTGCCCTTTGTCCCTGCGGACTCCGCTGTCTGGGACGCCCTTCCCTCTGCTCGTCCAGATCTCCTTCCCTCCGAGGCCCTACTTGGGGTCACCACCTCCGGGAAGCCCTCCCTGACTGCTCTGGCTTCACTGGTCCCCCACCACTGTACTTGCCTCGTCGGCCCTTAATTATACGTTGTCTGCAGTGGCTGGCTGTTGGCTCCCGTCCGTTCGTCTGGCCACTGAGTCAGGCAGGCTGGTCCTGCTCCCCAGGACCATAGAGGAAGCCTCAGACCAGAGTCCCCTCCGAATCAGGCCTCTCCGCAGACGCAGCGGGAGCCGCGTCAGCTGTGGCTGGGGCGCTGCACTCCATTTCCCTTTAATCGGAAGTCAGAAAGGGGCTTGTGGTCAGTCCAGCCTTGGAGATCGTGACTTCCGAAGTCGGTCTTCGCCAATCATTTTGTCTCTGCAGTCAAGGGCTGGACCACTGGGGTCACCCTGTCCATGCGTCAGCCTCCACCTTCCTCCTTCCTCCTGAAGCCACTGTCTGCCCCTTCCCGCCCCCCACCCCCGGGCCGGGTGCTGTGGGCACCCGGTCTGACCTGTCTTTCCTCCCACACAGGCATCTTCATAACAACCGAATCCAGCGCCTGGGGACCCACAGCTTCGAGGGGCTGCACAGTCTGGAGACGCTGTGAGTGTGGGGTTGTGGCCAAGCTCCGTCCTGCCCGCTGTGACAGCCCGGCTCCAGGGGGCGGGGAGGCTGGCACCCGGCTGCCCGCCTGCTCCCCACACGCATCCCCAGCACTCTCTCTAGCACACCACCCAAATGAATGAATGGATGGATGGGTGGATGGATGGATGGATGAATGAGCAAATGCTTCCCCCCTGGTGGGGGGTGTGTGGAATGTGCCCAGGGAAGAGGGCCTGGGTGCCAGGTGTCAGCCAGCCACTGAGGTTGGGAAGGGCTTGCGGTGCCAGGGCTGTGGCCTGTTTTCCTGCCCTCCATTCACGCCCACACGCACACACCTGAGCGCCCCCCTGAGGGACGGGTCCCCATGAAACCAAGGAAGCAGAAGTGGGTTCCGGGAGTCAAGTGGAGGCCAGAGGAGGCTGCGCGTGGGGGCCTTGGGGACGTGTGTCCCAGGAGGCGGGGCCTTCCAGGTTTGTGGTTGCATTGGGCCATGGGGACGGAACCACAGTCCCCTCCTCCTCCCATGCCAGAGACTCAAGAGCATGCTGGGAGAATGTCTGAGCCGGCCCAGCTGTCCCTGCCTCTGACCTTGTGCCCGGGGGTGGGTGTGCGGGTGCCCAGCCGGCCGTCGGGAAACTGGGAGCCTGTCTCCAGCACCGCGTGAGACAGGGACCATGTGCTCCCCTCTGCAGCTGTCCCAGGCGGCAGAGAGTCACAACCAGAGCTCTGACACCCCGGGATCGAGCAGGCCCAGGGCAGTGTGTGCACTGACAAAACAGGCATCCGGCCCTAGCTTGGCACCCGGCTGTCCTCCGCCACTTGCATGGAGTGTGAGTGTGCCACTCTGCCCTGCCAGGTGTGGGGACTTGTGTCCCCGTGGCCGCTGTCTCTTGCAGACACCAGAGCTTTGGGCAGAGTCAGGCTGCCAGCTTACCCGCCCGCACACCCGGGCGTGGGCTCACGCTGCTGGGAAGCCAGTGGGGCACACGTGCTGGGTGAGGGTCGGCTCCTCCAAGAGGCCAACCTGCAGCGATTTCCTCACTTCAGGGCACGCTGCCCACTTCTTTCTCAATTAGCCGCTGGAGTGCCGCACGGGGTGCGGCTGGGGCTGGCTGCACTACAGAGCCGCTCGCCGCCCAGCGCCCACCGTGCCTTTGATGTGCCGGCCCCGGGCCGCCAAAGAGCCTGCGCCCGCTCTACAGGCAGGGGAGCCAAGGTGAGGGACGGAGAAGTCCCCCCTCCCTGCCAGTCGACACCGGGGCAGCACGGGCTGGGGCACAGCGTCCGACTGCTGGGGCGTGAAGGCGGGCCTTCCTGCCTATGACCTTGGCCACGCCCTGTGCCCTCCGAGTCCGGTGTCTGATCCCGAGAAGTTATAGGAAGAGCGCTGGTCTCACGGGTTGCTCTGTGGAACCCCTGAGGGCTGCTGGGGATCCCGCCCTGCACCTCTCCTCCCTCCCAGCCCCTTCTTGGCAGGCCGGCTGGCTGGGCAACACCCCTTCCTTCCCACCCTCCAGGGATCAGCTCCACTTCCAACTTTTGATCTCCAATTAAAAAGGGGAAAGTGTGTGCTTTATCCTCTGTCCCGGGAGCACTTGCCGGGAGCCTGCGGGGGCAGCCAGATGTGGGAGGGGCGGGGCTGGGAGAATGAAAGCGGGGAGTCAAAGCTTTTAATTGTTGTATAATTGTTGGGCTTTGCAGCCTCAGTTATTACTGTCGAGCTTTTCATGTGAGCTCCTCACTGGCAGGGTGTATCTCCCTCGGGCCCTAAATCTCTGCCTCTCAGACCCCTCTCATCTCTGCAGCAGGGAAGATCAAATCCCCCCCACCCCGTCCCAGCTGTGGTTTGGCTCTGGCACCCGGCCTTTCCACCTGCGCAGGAGGGGCCAGGTGTGGGCAGGCACACGCGTGGTCATGCACACACGCAGTGCACACGCCACGTAGCTAAGCCCTGCCACGCTTTTCATCCAACGCGGCCCCCGCCCCGTGTAAGTATAGACCCCTGCTGCACACACACCCAGGGCGGCGTGGCCTGTGACGTGCGCCGCTCTGGGCCTCCGTTCGCTCATCTGCCCTGCGGGCGCCTCGGAGGGACAGGAGTGGGCCGACAAACATGGGCCCTGCTCCCTTTTGCTCCGAAAGACCCAGCAAATCCAGGTAGTGCAGGCAGGGCCCAGGGACTGGACGCCGCCGTCCCCGCCCGGGCAGCCCCACAGCCCCAGGCCCCGGCCCGTCCCCAGCTGCGAAATTCAGAATCAGAGGCAGGTCAGCCCATGCGGACTTATTTCCTCCACTTTCCGGATCAGATCCCATCCAGAGATTTGGGGCGAGTTGCCCATTTCTGGAGTTTGGAGGTGATGGCGAAGCCACGGACGCAGCTCTGTGTGGTGCCGGCCCCTGCGGGTCTGGCTAGTCAAGGGCCTTCCCAGGCGTCTGGGCTGAGAAACAGGAGAGTCCTCGGGCAAGAGCGGCTTTGGGGAGGTTCTGCCGCAGGGACCCGACACCATGGCTGGGCACAGTCCACGCCAACTCACGCCTCGGAGGCGAGGGCGCTGTTCCGTGCCTCCAGCTAGTGCTCCTTGAATCCCTAGTGATAGTGGCCAATAAAATCTGTACGCCCCCCCAAAAAAAGGGCCAAGCAAATGCATCGCCCCCTGAAGGGCCTGCCTCACTCCCTAGACCTGGGTGTCCGTCGATGCCTGCACCTCAGCTAGGCCTCAGAGGGGGCCCCTCCTGTGGTGGTCTTGGGGCCTCATTTTCATCTCGTAAGGCAAATCAGGCTGGTGAGGGCCCCTGGGCTGCTGGACACCCTCCTTGCAGAGGGGCCTGGGGCCACGGTGGGAGGGTGCCTCCTGGTCCAGCCCCCTCTGGGCAGCACCAGCAAGACTCAGGGGCCTGTGGGGCAGGGTGGCCTTTACGGGCTCCGCTTCGTGGTCTGAAGTGAAGCCGAGGTCTGTGCGAGTCAGGCAGCACTACCCGTCCCACCGACGATTTGCTGCAGGATGGGAATTAAAAACACTTTTCCCTCAAAGCTGTCACACCTCTCATCACATTTGTTCCCTATCCCAACCACCTGTCCAGGCAGGAATTGTGTCCCCTTGTGTCACAGGTGAGGGAACTGGGGTAGAGCAGGGATGGCTCGCCAAGGTCGCCCCGTGAACCAGGGGCCGGGACCAGAGCTGGACCCCTGCCTCCGTCCCAGCGTCCACGGCCAGACCACGTAGCCCCTGGAGGGATCAAGGAGACCCGTCCTCGCCAGTCCTTTGTCGTCTTACATTTGTCGGTTTATTAGCTGCAAATTTGTGGGGCTTTGAGGCTTGTAGAAGAATTTATTGTTCCACATAAAGCGTTTTTTCCGGCCTTCCCTGCGGAAGCACTAGTGACTTCCAGAAGGCGGAAAGTTGAGCTGCCCAGTGAGTTTGTCCCGCGTTCTGTGACCGTGACGAGTCATTAATAGCTCTTCCCAGCACGACGTTCGCTGTCCCGTGACCCCGGCACTGTGGGCAGCCAAGGTTGCCCTTCTGGTCCCCCTGCCCCTTCCTCCCCTGCTGGCAATGGGAACGAAGCCTCCGCTCCGAGCCCGCCCTGCTCCCCGGGGCACCTCCACCAGCTGGTCTGGAATGGTGGAGAGTGGAGGCTCGGGCAGCAGTGGGAGCCCGTTGGAACTGCTGGCCACAGGTCCCCCAGCGTTGGAGGGGAAGAGCCAGTAGAACTGGTGACCCCACTCTCTGCTCTCTCTTTAGTCACTCGTTCCATAAAGAGCGCTAAGCCTGTTGGCGGGGGGGTGGTGTGTGGCCACCATCTGGGGAGACACATGCACCTGTGGGGATGGGCCGCCAACGAGCTCCGTGGTTTGTAGTCGCAAGTCCTGACGTCACGCCTGCAAGGTGAGGTCCCTGGGACAGACCCCGGCAGCATGGTGCTCTGCCAGGAGCGCCCCAAAGCCTCCAGGCCGCCACGGCACCCAAGCGAGGCAGGTGTCGCCCACACCTGCACCGCTAGGTCCTGTCGCTTCCCACCTGCAGTGACAAGGGTTTTTCAGGAGGGGGCGCCGAGAAGAGGAAGCGTCTACAGGCCTTGGTTTAAAGAACTTGGCAGCAGCCCGAGGCAGAGCATGGCAACTGTCATGGGAAGATAGAGCGCATGTCCCCAGCCGACAGGGTGGGGGCCAGGGGAGCAAGAAGAAGAAGGGGGGTCTCCGGCTCAGGACGAGGAAGGATTTCTCGGTGCATAGAGTAGCCCACCAGGGGTGGCCCGGACACCCCGCACGGGCAGTGGGAGCCCTGCTGCTGAGGTGGTCCCAGCGCGAGCTCAGACACGACCCCCACTGCAGGCGGGCTCAGCCCCGTTCCGAGTCCCCGCTTCTCAGGGCCCAGTGGCTTCCATGAGAACCTGCTCTCCGGCTGCAGGTGTCTTCTGAGTTTTCCCGTGAGGAGGCCCATGTGTAGGTGCAGGGAGGCTGAAAGGAAGGCGTGTCTGTGTCTCTCAGGGGAAATTGCTGGCAATTTTACTAATTGCCGCGTTTATTCGTGGGTGGCCTTTTGTGGAGGTGAAACGATGCTATTACTCACAATGGTTTTGTTGGTTCCTGGCTCACCGGGCCATCTGCCCCCACCAGGCAGAGTTGGATTCGGGCCAGAGGCTCAGCCTGCACTAGAGAGCACCGGAGACACAGTCATGGCGCCATCACTGGCCAGCACGGCTCCACGCGCCCTCTTCTGTGACCTGGGGACAAGCACACACTGACCCCGAGAATCAGCTGTGACCTGGGAACAAGTACACACTGACCCCGAGAATCAGTGGGAGGCCCACCCAGTAAATGATGTTAATCCCCCTTGAAGGCGGTGAGAGAGACCAACTCTTGTGTCTGCTGATGCGGCTTGTAGTGACCGGAGCGTCTGTGCGGGTGTCTCGTGTCCAGCAAAAGGAGGAGAAGGAGGCGGCCCCCTGGGAGCCTCTGCCCTGGTCCAGGTGGACGGTGCGGCCCCGTGCGGTGGGACTCCCGGCTCGCAGGGGAGGTGGCACACACGCAGCACTGGTGACCGTTCATGCAACCCGGTTTCTTCCCCCGCATTATCGTCCTCGCTCTCCCTAAAACTTCCTTCCCAGCGCCGAGGTCGGGTGCCCGCCAGCACTCATCTCTGCTGTGTGTGGGAAGGGGTGTCAGTCTGGACCCAAAAGACCTAACTGAGCCAGGGCTCCGAGACCTGCGAGTCCGTCTCTCTCTGAGCCCCCGTTTCCTTACCGGTCAGACGCAGGGGCTGCTGTGTGTCAGTGAGACCTGGAATCCACAGTGAGGCTCGCAGATGGCCTGGGAGTTGGCCGTCCCTGCACAGCTGGGAGGAAGGAGAACACCAGGAGTGCAGGTCCTTGGCACCCTGGGGCTTTGCCTTCTCAGCTGCGTTCCCGATGGCCTGGGTCTGCTATCCATTTGGGCTGGATTTGGCTGGAAACGGCTGAGCAGACGGAGGGGAGGATTAGCCACGGCAGCTGCAGCTTCCAGACGGAACTCTGTCTGCAGGGGGCCCTTCTCCGTCTGCTCCCAGCTCCCTGGAGTAGCGGACGGAGCAGTTCACGCTTCCTGGGCTCCTGGCTCATTCCAAGCTATTAAAAAAGCCATGGATGGGTTTTCCAGCTGAGGTTGAGGGTGTCAGAAACCACCCTTGTTCGGAAGGGCCAGGCTGAAGGGGCCTCCTTGGGGGAGAGCAGGGAGGGCTCTACCTGTCAGCGTCGGACCCCAAGGGCCACACAGGGGCCCGAGCGGCCCCATCCACAGGCCGCAGCCCAGGAGCTCGGGGAGCCACCCTGACTGTGAGCATCCACACCCCTGGCCCTGTGCCGGGGCCTTGGGAAACCCGAAAGGGGACCCACATGCTTCCTGATGGCGGCAGCTCCCTGTCTGGTTGGGGGAAAGTGCGCACAGGGGCGCCCACCCTCAGCTCACATGGCCCGGGCTACAGTCCCAGCTCTTTCATTCTTAGCCAAGGGGTCAAGGGCCGGCCTCTCTCTGTGCTCAGTTTCTCGTCAGCAAAACAGAGGTAATGACAGCACCTGCCTCAGAGGGCTGGCGCGGAACGGAATGAATTAATATACGTAAATCCCCTAGAACCGCAAGTGTCACCCAGTAATTACCATTATTATCACTGCCATTGTTATTACCGCCTGACGCTGAACCCGCTCTGGCGAGACGGTCCGCCCAGTGCGGGGGGTGAGGGAGCCAGTCTGGCCGCAGGGATGGGGCTGCGTGAGGGAAGCCTTTCTGGAGCTGGACTCCAGAGCATGAGTAGGGTTCCCACAGCCGAGGACGTGGGGAACGGCGCTCTGGGCCTGGCCAGGAGCCGCGGACGTAAATGCGGGCAGGTGTGGAGATGTGGGGGGGCGCACCGTCGGACAGGCAGACGGATCGCTTAGGTCGCTGGAGCCTGTTCCCTACGCAGCAAGGAACCATCTCCGATTTCCAGCAGGAGAGCAACGGAGTTGCCTTTGCAGTTTAGAAAGACCTTCCCAGCCTGACAGCTGAGAGTGTGGGCTCCGACTGCCATGGCCCGGCTTCAGCTCCTGGCCGAGCGGCTGGAGCAAACAGGCCGCACCGTGGGCAATGGCTCCAGCTGCAGAGAGTCATCTCTGGACCATGTAATGGTCCAAGGAGGGTGTTTCTTCCTGGCAGGTGGCCACCTCCACTTGGTGGCTCGGGGACCTGGCTTCTTGGGCCATGGCCACCCCTGAACCTCAGCGTCTTTGTCATCGAGCAGGTGGAAGGGTAGAGAGACTGCGGGGGAGACCGGCTGGCATTTTATCAGTCCTGGACTGGCGGCAGCCTGCCCCACCCTGCCCAGCTTCCATGGGGGAGAGCCAGGTCACAAGGCCACGCCACTTTGGGGAGGCTGGGAGCATGCCCAGCTGCGTCCCGGCTCTGCTCCCATTCTGCAGAGGGCGCCGTCCAGCAGGACTTTCTGGATCGTGCAAACGTTCTTCATCTGTGCTGCTCACGTCAGCCACAGAGCTGGTGAACGGGCAGCTGACCTGCTAAGGGTACTAACTTGTGATCAACTTAAATTGAAAGAGCCACACGGCTGGTGGCATCGCGCAACCACTGTGCAAGAGGAGGGCGTCTGCGCTCAGGCGCTAGCCTTTGCCACGGCCGCGTAATAATGGGCGTGAGCAGGCGACTTATTTAACACCACTGTGCCCCTAACCTGTAAAATGGGGGTGCGATAGTGGCGTCTACCTGCTGTGAGGGTGGAGGGGCCCCTCTGGCCAAGCACTGAGGGCCTGGCACATGATTGGCACTGCACCGAGGTCGCATGGGGCATATCCAACAGTCTCGGGGAGCCACCTCTCCTGCCCCACCTCCGAACGTTGCCTTGGCTCAAGCAAACTGTATCACTTGTCCTTCTCCAACTGCACAGCACAAACTTATCGGAAGCAGCCCTCTCTGCTGGCTCCACCCCCTCCCTTCTCTACCAACCGAAACGTTACCCCGTGACCTCCAGCTTGCAAAGGTCCTGGCCCCTGGTGTGTTGTCCGGGACCCAACCCGTCCTGCCAAGGCCTGGTCCAGTCCTCTCAGGCCTCTGTCTAGACAGGAATATTTCTTGCCCACCTCTCTGCCTTCTGCGTTCCCCGGCAGGGCTTGGCACTGGGGGCCGGCGGGGCTATCGGAGCCGTCAGGGCCGCCGGAGCAGAGATCACGTCTGAGCGGCACCAGACGGGGCCCCGCTCGGCAGGGACCCACGCTGTTCCAGCCGCGTTGACGCCCAGGTGGGGAAGGCCGGCTGCCTCACCCTCTTGTCGTTGGCAGGATGTTTCCTGACATTTGCACAGTTTTTATTCTCCCACGTTTCTCTACAAAAATAGCCTTGTGCTCACATGCCTTTCCCCACTGTTGGCGAGGCCGTTCCTGGCAATATCCCCGACCAGAAACCGCCGAGGAGGGCCTGGCTGCCTGGATGTAGGTCTGACGAACCGCGGAAGGGCTCAGGTAGCAAAGTCCCGGGGGCTCGTGCCAGGGTCCCCGAGGCCCTGAGCAAGCCTGGCCGTTGCCCCCGGGACTGTCTCGCGCCTTTTTCACATCAGCCTCAAAATCTTGAAGAGAGTCCCTGGAAATACCCTAGATCCCTTAATGGTTTCCATTAATCATTGCATCCAGACCTTTTCAATTATTCATTTATTCATGTATTCTTTTAACAAGCATTTGTTGAGCTAAGCTCTGGGCCAGTTCTGCTTCAGTGTCTAAAATATGAAACAGACGAAGTTCCTGCTTTCAAGGAACTTCCATTCTCCGTGGGTGGGAAGGAAATGGACGGGTGCTTATGGCTGAGAACGTGTTCCATGAGGAGAGGGCACGCGGGGCGTCTCATTGTCTGTGGCTTCGTGCTTAGGGGTGCACCGCAATTGATCGTCACCCGTGACTCCGCGGCCTGGCTGGGCGCATGTGACTGTGTCGTGCTGGAACCTTCCTGGGTCCCTTGGCTGTCAGTGGGGGCTCAGTCTCAAAAGTACCTCCATGTTTTCTGATTATACGCGTGTTATATGTTCATTGTGAAAAACTTGGGAAAGGCAGAAAAGGGTAAAAAGAAAATGAAGATGAGCTGCCCGCCTCCACTCAACACTAAGAGGCCCTGTTCATTTTTATAGGAGATGAGGACAGAGGCCACAGGTAGCCCAGTGAGTCACCCGAGATCCTTCTAGAATCCTAAGAACCAGTGACAGACGTTAAAGATTGCCCCCTCCCCTGCGTCCCTCCTCCCCACGGACGTCCCCAAAGGCTTGAGCGGCTTCCTTGGCCCGCGGGGACTGCTCCGAGGCAGCTGGCCTCCATCTCCCCACCCTGAAGTGTCCTCTTGTTGGGACGCTGCTCGCTCCGGGGTTTGTGAAGTAGCGATGAAACGCGCACGTTCCCAAACCCGCCTCCTGGCCTGGACGGCGGGACCCACAGCCGGGAAGCCCCCTCTCTTTGGCCGCCCCTGACGAAGGCTCTGCTTCCCTTCCAGGGACCTGAACCACAACGAGCTGCGCGAGTTCCCCGTCGCCATCCGCACGCTGGGCAGGCTGCAGGAGCTGTGAGTGCCTCTGCCGGCGCCTGTGCTGCTCCGCGCGGCAGGCCGTGGTGGAGGGGCGGGAGGGCTCTGGGACAGAAGGACAGAAGGACAGGCGTGAAGCGAAACGGAGGGGCACAGGGGCGTGACCAGCCTGGGGGAAGCTGAGGACAGTGGGCGGAGCCCCTCCTAGACTGTAGTGTCAGCCTCCCCCCACCCCACCGCCTGGTCCGGGAGTTGGCGGGCGTGGAGGGTGGGCCTGAGGGCACTACGGGAAGTCCTCCACCGTCTCCCGGGGGTCTGACTTTTCCTTGGCGCCGGGGCAGGAGAGAACGGTGAGGCTCCACCGACTGCGAGGAGAGCGTGTGCAAAGGGGACAAAAGAGGCTGGCGCGTTTGGGGAGCAGAGGCTAAGGTAGCAGGAGCTAGAGGATGCGTGGTGGGCGTGTCTGTCCATCTGCCTGTGTCCCTCCAACTCTGGAGAGAAAGCTGCCTGGGGACAGGGCCTCTGTCCCCTACCCGTGTGAGTCCCCAGAGCACCGCTCAGTGCGGACACAGGCCGGGCTCAGCAGCATAAGCGGAATGAGAGACTTAGCAAAGGGACAGCTGGGGGCACAGCCGGCATTGGCCGGAGGCGTCTGGGTCAGGGACAACTTCAGGGGGAGCGGGAGACTGAGGGCGAGGTGAGGGGACTAGGAAGCCCCGGGAGGCTGGAATCGCCACAGACCTGAGGGTGCCGTGTGGGCTCCGGGAGGGCTCTGTGCCGTGCACGCAGCATTTATTTTACTTCATTTTTCCCAAGCGTTTATTTGGAAAGGCCCTCCCCAGCCAACCCGTCACGTAACCCCCGCCTCGGGGCCCCAGGCCCTCACCCCACCCTTCGCTTCCCTGAGCCCAGTCAGTCAACATCCGACCCTGCATCTCGTCCTCCTGCCCCCCTTCTCTGTTCCTTAGTTTTGGGGCCTTGAGGCCAAGGCAGTGTCCATCTGGGGCTCGGCCCTCCCCCGGGCCCCCCGGAATCTCTGCTTCTTCCTCCTCAGCCTCCTCCTCCCACACGCCCTCGGCGCCCTCCTTCGGGACCCCCCAGGGCTCCCGCAGGAGTGACACTGGTGGTGGCAAAGGGCAGGACCGCCCCTGGGAGCTGAATTGCTCTCGGGCTTCCGCAGGCCGCACCCCCACACCTGTCACGCGAGTCAGGGAAGTGGGGGTGCGACGTTGAATGAAAAAAGGTCCCAGGCAGGATTGAACCTGGGTCTCCCGGCGGGTGTCCCGTTGGTCTCTGGCCTTTCTGGCGGGTGGTCCGGGAGCTCCAAGGAACCCGCGTGTCTCCGAGAGATCACACCCGGCCCCAGTCCTCGCTGACCCCTGCTTGCCTTCCAGGGGTTTCCATAACAACAACATCAAGGCCATCCCAGAAAAGGCCTTCCTGGGAAACCCTCTCCTGCAGACCATGTGAGTCCCGACTTCTCCGGCAGCATCTGGGGGGCTGGGCTGGGGGGGCAGGACAACCGCGCGGGGTGGGGCGGGGGGCGGGGTGCCCTTCCCTGGGCCCCGGCGGGGAGAAGAGAGCAGAAAGCGCCGAATCACTGAATTCAGCGTTTGGGGCTTTTTCAGACACTTTTATGATAACCCGATCCAGTCCGTGGGAAGGTCCGCATTCCAGCACCTGCCGAAGCTGCACACCCTGTACGTCGGCACCGGGGGGGCGGCCCCAGCCGGGACCCCTCCTCTCCCTGGGTCCCTGCAGCCTCCACCCTCCACCCTGGCCCACCTGGCACAGCCCCCCAGAGGCTGAACTCTGGGCTACAAGCCTCCCATTGCTCGGGCCCCTTCCCCGATCTGGTGGCTGAACAACCTCCCTGCTCCCTGTGGCTTCTTTCCGGGTCCCAAGTGGGTGGCCAGGGCCCTCCCCTACCCAGGACCTTCAGCCTGGCCTCTGCTGATGGCAGCGGTCCCGCGAGCCGCTGCAGAAAACACCGGGGCCCAGGTCTCGGCTCTCCAGGGACCTGGGCCGTGCTGCTTGGGGCCCCAAGTCATTTCTTTGCTTCCTCCTCTCGGCTGGTTTAATTCCCAGCCCAAGTCCCTCTTCTTCAGAAAAGCCCCCAGAGGCTCCGCTCAGCATCGGGGCGAGGTGACCGATGCCCTTAAAGCACACACTTCCCTTGGGTGTCCATTGTCACCCTTCACCCCACGCCGAGCGCAGGGCGTTGGAACTTGATTCAGCCGGGCCCTGAGCCCCACTGGCCATCCTTAGGTTGGGGGGGGCTGGGCCCTCGGGCCCCCCGGGCAGCCTGTGCAGGCCCCCGAGGCTCGTGTCCTCTCAAGACGGGGGCGGAGGGCGGGGAGCTTCGGTCTGAAGCAGCTTAAGAAAGGCGCAGATGACAAGTTTCAGGGGGACGCCGTCTCAGGTTCTGAGCAAACCCACCAGCCCAGGGCTTCCTCGGAAGCCCCCCAGCCGTCACCAAAACAGCGAGAGGACTCCTGAATGTCATGAGCCCCGGCTCCGTCCGGGCTTCCTGGCTGCGCAGCCCCTGCTAAGCACAGCCCGGCCTCCACCAGGGCTGGGAGTCCCGCAGACTGTGGGCCTGGGGGGAGGATGACACTTCCCAGAGCAGGGGTCTCTGCGGGCAGAGCCCCGAGGGCCGGGCGCTGGCGTGGACCCGCTCGGACCCTGCCCGCGGAGCTGTGGCTGTGTTTCCAGGTCCCTGAACGGAGCCACCGACATCCAGGATTTCCCAGACCTCAAAGGCACCGCGAGCCTGGAGGCCCTGTGAGTGGCTCTCACCGCCCCATCCCCGCCCTGGGACTCTGTCGGCCTGGGGGCCCCCCCTCCCCGATGCCTTGTTCACCCCCATCTGGCGGCCTCCTGCTGGGGGCTCCAGAGGTCACCTGGCCGGGTCCCCCGGGGCCATGGCCGTCTCTAGATGTGGCACTACTGCAGGCAGGGTGGGGTGGCAGGGGCTTTGGGGGTGAGTGACCCCAGAGGTCCTCACCCCAGCTGTGGGCGCCTGAGGCCCTGCAACTGGGAAGGGGGTAGAGAAGGCACCTCCTTGGTCCCCTGGAGCCGGGTGTCAGCCTGAGCTCCCTCTGTGTTGGCTCGTCTCACTCCCTGGGGCATGGGGAGGGCGTCAGAGCACAGCAGGCCCCAAGACATTTTCAGACAATGAATGGGACAGGTTAGGGGTCCCCTGTCCGGCCCACTCACCGCATGGCAGGAGGGGACTCTCCTCTGTGCCCCTAATGTCCCCCGAGACTTGCTGGCATCTGGGAAATGTTCCCCAAGGATGACCTTGGCTTCGGACCCTTCCTGGGATGCCCCGTCCCTGAGCCGAGCTGCTCTCCAACCTGCCCCCCAAACCAGGCAGCCCCTGCCCTCCCTTCCCATCCTCTCTCCCCCAAGGCGGGGGCGGGGACACTGGCGCTCGGCTCCCCCAACCATCTGGTTTTGGCCTGTCCCCTTCCCCGCTCTCCCTGCAGGACCCTGACCCGCGCCGGCATCCGGCTGCTCCCGCCCGGGATGTGCCGACAGCTGCCCAGGCTCCGCGTCCTGTGAGTGCCCTCACACCCCCGGCAGCTGCACAGCCGCCCTGGTCCCCGTGGGCCGCAAAGACGCCCCCATTCGGTCCCACCCGGTCACTGATCCCCCTGCTGCTGTGAAGGGGCCCAGGAAGGACGGGGCTCTCCCCTCCCGCACGCGGCAGCAGCGAGTGGTCTTGGGAGTCGGGCCTGGGCGTGACCCCAGCTCCACCACCGGCGGCATCTCAGAGCTTCAAGTTCCTCAGCCGCAAAACGCGGATCAGGTTGTAAGGGTTTAAAAAACGTGTGTGAAGTGCCGAGCACAGAGCAGGTGCTCAGCACAGCGACTCATGCCTGTGGCGAGTTTACACGAGAAAGTTAGCCATTCTGGAACTGCGGAGGCACTTCGGGGGCCTAGGAGGTCAAGGGGGTGTTCCCTCCCCTGCCCGTGCCTCAGTTTCCTCCTGTGTTAGGTCAGGGCCTGGGTCACATGGTCTTCAGGACACCAGCGCTGGCATCCCTGTCCGCCCCACACACGGTCACAGTAGGCACTGCCCCCTGGGGCCGGCACCGACTGTTGGCTCGGTCACACCTCTCTGCCTCTCCCCTCACTTCCGGCCCCTCTCCCGTCCTGCTCGCGTTCCCACTGGCCCTCCTGGGTCCCCCAGGCCCTCGTGAACGAGGCGGCCCTTCCCAAACAATGCTCGTCAGCCTGCCTGGGCCCGGCTGGGAGAAGCGGGGCTCAACAAGGGCCACGGACCATTTCGATGGAGGGCGGTGCCCTGGTGTGATGCGTGTCAGCAGCCATGTCCCTGCAGGGTCCTCCCGGCCTCAGCCGCCTGACAGGGAAGCAGGCCTGGCCAGAGAGACTTCCCTGGCCCGACGTCCCCCAGCCCCAGCCTCTCTCTCCCCAGGGAGCTGTCTCATAACCGCATCGAGGAGCTGCCCAGCCTGCACAGGTGCCAGAAACTGGAGGAGATGTGAGTGGGGCCGCGGCCAGGGGTGGGGGGCGGAGCCCGCAGGGCGTGTGGGCCGATCCTGGGTGGGTCCGCAGGGGGGGCTCTGCACGCTGACCGTCCCTGAGGGCGTCGGACCCCGAGGGGAGGGCTGGGAGCTGGGTAGGGGCCCGGACAGCAGATGACAGGCCAGGAGCCGGTGCCCAAAGTTGCCTCAAGGTCGCTCGTTGAGGGTCAAGGGCAACGCGGCAATGTGGCGGTGACGAGGGCCCACGTCGGGCCCAGTGGGCTGGACTCGGGAAGAGCCTGCCTTTCAGAACACGGATGGTCCTACCCCCCGGCCCCACACGTGCTCGCTTGTGCAAACATACATCTGTGTGTGCACATGCACCACACGAGGAGGCCTGAGGCTCCAACTTGACAAGGGACAAAGTCACATGAAAGATTCCTTCGACAGTCATCACCCAGCCCCTCCGCAGGGCGATCGGTGCCTTTGGGGGCCCGGGCAGGGTGTCAGGGCCTGTCACATGTGTGTCGGTGCCCCAGGAAGGAGGGCCTTTAACAGTGCCAAGGCCCGAGTCCCTCAGTCCCCCCAAGTTCTGCCGCCCAACCAGGGCCAGTCACAGGCCAAACAAGGGCTGGGCGGTGCTCTGGTGCCAGACCCGGGGCTGGAGGACCCACGGGTGAGGTCAGCTGGGCGGGGAGCCAGGCCCGATGGGAGCCCTGGAAACTGACTCTCTTTTGGGCCACAGGGACAACGTCGTGGCTTTGTCTCCTGACCCACTTAGCCAAAACAACCGGATCCCTTTAATGCCGGAGACTTCCGTGGGCTGGGCCCTCTCTTTCTGAGCCAGGGGAAGCAGGGGCTCTCCTTTCTCTGCCCCGTTGCGCGTGGGGGGAGGGTTGGCGTGCAGCGCGGCCGGGGCCTGAGCCCACCGGTCACCCAGCCCGTCTTACTGCCCTAGTGGCCTCCAGCACAACCGTATCTGGGAAGTCAGAGCGGACACCTTCCGCCAGCTGCGCTCCCTGCGGGCCCTGTGAGTACCCGCAGCCCCCGGGGGACCTGTGGGGGGAGGCCCGGAGCCACTCTCCTCGTGACACCAACACACCGATGTGCACACAGTGCCCTGCTCCATGTCCCCGCGCCAGCACGCACACGGCAGGGAAGGCGTCCCGCCACCCAAGTGGCTGCTCAAGCTGCATCCCCAGTGGGTCCCCTGGGCAACCCCAGGTTGCCAAGTCCCTTTTCGGGGGCCACCTCGGGCTGGGAGCCAGGCTACAGGCACTTCGCCTTCCAGGAGGCAGCTCAGATAGGGGTGGGCGCAGGAGCACCAGGACGGAGACAGCGAGCCCGTGTGCCCCCGTCCCCTCCTCTCACACCCCCTCCGCCCACAGGGACCTGAGCTGGAACGCCATCCGGTCCATCCACCCTGACGCCTTCGCTACCCTGCACTCCCTGGTCAAGCTGTAAGTGTCGCTGTGGCCCGCTGCTGGGTGCTGCGGACCAGTGGGGACAGCAGGACCCACCCCAGAGTGGGCACCGGCAAGGATGTCTGATCACACATCCCGGGGACATGGGCTCCAGCCTCATCAATCATGGGACAGGCTGTTGGACCAGCTGTGGGGCCTGTTATCGGAGAGTGGCCCCCACCGGGTTCTGGGATGCCAGCTGAGGGTGCTCTGTGGCATTTGGCCACTGGGACCTCCCTGTGTCCCGCCCCGTCCCACCCGTACACGGGTGGCCTCAAGCACCTTCAGGTGCAGGAGGGCAGAGGCAGAAGGAGGAGCTGGGGCCCCTGCATGGGCACCCCTGCAGAACACTGCTGTTCTGCGTGCAGCGGGGGCCACGGGCCTCGGAATTAGGTAGGACACAGCAGGTAGCATGCCACGGTGCTGGCCAGCTGGCCATGATGTCAGAGCTGGAAGAGCCGCTGACAGGCGGCCACACTGTGGTGAGGGCTCTCACTGCACTGGGGGAGCTGCCTGCCTGCTGCGTGCCCAGACGGCACGGCTACCCAGACGGGGCCCTTCCTGGTTCTCGCTAAGACTCGCCACGGGCTGGCACCAGCTCCAGCCGCAGGGATCCTCCCGTGACAGCCTTCCCTTCATGGGGGTGCGGCCCGTACCTGCGCCCCCCTCCCATCTGCGCTCCCCTCAGTCTTGCAGGGCTCTCCTTCCCTCCTTCCCTCTGTGACTCTGGGGCAAGACGCGTGTCGTGGCCTCCCCTCAATCCCAGCTCTGGGCTCCTGCATCATTGGGGAAGCAGTGGGGTGGGGACAAGGCCTCCCGGATGGGACTCCGACTTGGCACTGGAGCTGTGGCTGAGGGGCTCTGTCACCCCTGAGCTGACACATCCCCGGTGGAGAGTTAAAACCTGGTGTTTGATGAGTGAGTGAGCGTGTGATGCTTGGTGCCTCTGCTGGGCCCCCCGCCCCAGCGCCTAGAGCTGCTTCCTGCCCTGTGACCAGCTGTTGTTTCCTCCTCGCTCCTCTGGCCCCGGCCCCGCAGCCCCCAACTATCAGTAACCCTGACTGTCCCCTGTCCTAGGGACCTGACAGACAACCAGCTGACCGCGCTACCCCTGGCCGGGCTGGGGGGCCTGGTGCATCTCAAGCTCAAAGGGAACCCAGCCCTGTCTCAGGCCTTCTCCAAGGACAGTTTCCCAAAACTGAGGTGAGGACCTGGCTTCCCCGCTGCCGCCCGAGGGAGGTCTGCCCCAGGGCAGCTAAGGGGCCGTAAGGGCAGGCCAAGGCCACCGGAGAACCCTGGTGGCCAGACCGAGTGGAAGGCTCATGTCTCCCCTTCCTGCCCCTCCTTGGAAGCATTTCTCTGTGCCAGCCCCAGGGGACATCCAGGAGGACGGAGGATGGTGGGAAGGCCCCTGCACCTCCCCCACCCTTGCCCCAGTCATGCACTTGAGCAGCGCCTGGGCCCCTGGAACCGGGGCAGAGCCGGGCCCACTGAGCAGGCACCAGCCGTGTAGCCTGTCCCACGCTAAGGACATCTAGGTCCCCCGTGTGCAGCCTGGGTGGCCCAAGTTCTGTCTGCAACAAACTAATGACATGGCTGGGGCACCTGCCCTCCCCTCAAAGGGACCCATGCAGCTCGATGTGCCCGGGTAAGGGCCGGGGTGTGGGTCTCCCCGAGGGCAAGGCAGAGGCCACTAGGAGAGTCCCGTCTCCTGAAGTATAAAGGAAGGGCTGCTGGCTCAGAGGGGACCAGATTACCTGAGTGCTGTGTGACTTGGGGGGCTGCCCCCCGCTCCGAGCCTGCTGAGGGCGGCAGGCTCGCGTCCCCAGCTCAGTTCTCCAGACTGGAATGTGCTCTGACCTTCTGAGGCAGGGGCCAGACTGCCGAGGATTGGGGCGCTTTGGGGTTAAAAGGCAGGTGCTGGGTGCTGGGTACCTGGGTTGAGACCCCAAACATTCCTAAAGCAGCTGTGCCCCTCCCCGCTCCCAGGATCCTGGAGGTGCCCCACGCCTACCAGTGCTGTGCCTATGGCGGCATCTGCACCAGCTTCTTCAAGGCCTCCAGGCCATGGGAGGTGGACAGCTTTCACCTGGAGGATGAGGAGGCTCCCAAGAGTCCCCTGGGACTTCTCACAGGACAAACCGAGAGCCACTGTGAGTGACAGAGCCCTGGGAGGAGCAGGCGGGGTCTGTGGGGAAGGGCAGGTGGACCGGAGGCCTGGGGGCCCTGAGAGAAGACCCCGGGAGGGGCCGCCTCTCCACGGCCACACCCCAGAGGCACGCAGGAGACAGCCCTTTGCACTCCCCAAGCTGGTTGCACCTGCATCTGCCGCACACCCCTTCCCGGTGCGCACGCGTCTCCCCGTGGCTGCCCTCTCGCAGGCTTCAACTGCAGGGCGTTCTCAGGAACATACCCATTTCCCCAGTGGAGGAGGACTGAACTAAGTCGATTCCATTAAACCTGCTTCCAGAAAAAAGTCCCCACTTCCACCCTGGAGTCAAAAA